>JAKSZT010054278.1:432280-447866 GCA_026826555.1 Tolypeutes matacus | reverse complement strand
GCGTGTGAGTGCATGTGCCAGCGCGTGTGCACGTGTGAGGGTGAATGCGTGTGAGTGCATGTGAGTGCGTGTGCCAGCGCGTGTGCACGTGTGAGGGTGAATGCGTGTGAGTGCATGTGCCAGTGCGTGTGCACGTGTGAGGGTGAATGCGTGTGAGTGCGTGTGCCAGCGCGTGTGCACGTGTGAGGGTGAATGCGTGTGAGTGCGTGTGCCAGCGCGTGTGCACGTGTGAGGGTGGAAGCGTGAGTGCGGGTTGGGACGGCGCCGCCCCCGGCTCTGCCGTGCAGCACTTGGACCAGGGACCTCTGTAGGCGTGGTCATTCACACGTGGCCTGGACTGAAGACCTCAGTCCACGTGATTGAACACAGAGGAACCTGGACACGGGGGGGGGGTGCACCAGAAGCTGGAAGTCAGTGGGACCCCGAAGAAAAAAAAAACACTGCCAGGTGTGCGTGTGTGAGCATGTGTGTGTGTGCCTGCCCCACCCCGCGGGCGGCGGCCGCTGTCCCTCCCCCATTGGCCGACGGGGCCGCTGGACAGGGCTGCGTCTCCACAATCCAGCCGAGGGTGTCCCAGGGGGTCGCGCCCTGCCCCCTGGCCCACCCCTTCCTGGTCTGGGGCCCCACAGCGGGTGCCTCGACCGTCCATTCAGCCCGAGCCCTGACTCCTGCCAGCTTGGGGGCTTGGACACGCAGCGTTCAGTGCTTCAGGCAGCCAAAGACCCTCGGGGGTCACGCCCAGGACAGCCCCTTCCTCACCCTCCTCCTTGTACCTGTGCCTGTCTGGAGGCAGACCCCACCCCTCGGGGAAGGTCGGCCTTTCCGGGGACTTCCTGGCAGGTTTGTGCCCAAAAGCCCCCTCTGGCAGGGCAGGGTCTGCTGCCTCCAGATCAGAAAGCTTGCCTGGCTCGCCCCCTTGGAGTGCCCGGAGGTCCCTGAATCACCCTCTGGTATGGAGACCCTTTGAGGCCCACCCTGGCCTGGGAGTGGAAGAGAGAGAGCAGGGGGTGGGGGCGGGCAGGGGGGAGGCGGGGAGGAAGGAGCAGTGACCTGGCCGGCCCTGTTCACTGGCCAGTGGGAGGGAAGAGGCTGCAGGTGGGACCACTTTTGACGGGGATTTGCTTTGTTATGTCGAGAACACTCACGCGGCAGGAGTCTGGGGGTGGGGGTTTGGCTGTGCTTCAGCCCTTAGCCTCGGCCCACAGAGGAGGTGGTGGTGGCGGCTATTAATTGAAATAGGTTCATTAATTAGTAATTACCAGCAAGGTAACGACCGTGTCACATGTCGTATTTCAGTGAGTGCCCTTCCGTTAATTAAAGGACGTGCGTTTTAATTAAAAGAAAATGAAAGACTTCCCGACGTGCAGGGATGCTGCCGAGCCGCCGGGGACGAGGGACGTGTCCTCAGCCTCAGGACCTGTGGCCTCCCGGCCCTGGCATGCGGGGGTCCTCCCTGGAGCCCGCCGCGTGCGGCCAGAGGTGGGGGCGCTGTGGGTGGACAGAGGGCGCCGTGGGCTGGGCTGTCCTGAGTGGACAGCGGTCAGCAGCCAGCGCCAGTGAGAGGGAGCACAGGGTGGACCCGGGCTGGGCAGCAGCCCCCGGGACCCCTGGGCAGGCAGACCCCAAGGCCCTCCGGTGGGTGGGTCTCGAGACTCCAGGAGCAGCCCCAGCTCCCTGCATCTGGAGGGTCTCTCCCTGGAAGGACGCAGCTGCCCAGGGCCCTCCTGCTTCTGGCCACATGCACACACGTGTACATGCACATGATTACATGCCAAGGTGTACGGCCCCCTGACACCCACACCCACCAGGGCTCAGCTCGGGGTGGGATGGGTCTGTGCACCCTGCAGCTGCTCCCCCCTTCTGTGGGGCTCCCCGTTTGTGTGGTAAGGAGCTTGGCCTCCAGAAAGCGGCCTTTGCCCACATCCTCGGAATCCCCCGTGTGCGTGTCTTGTTACGCAGTGGGCCCTGACACGGTGCTAAGGAGAGGACTGGGCGGGGCCTGAGGCTGCTCGCAGTCCCTCGGGGTGGGCTGGGGCCTGGGCCCCCGCGGGCCTTGACTCCATCAGCCAAGACCAGTGACGCCGGCACCGAGGTTCCGGGAGTGCCCTGGGTGGTCCCATGCGTCCCGTGCCGGGGGAGACGCAGCGGACCCTGGGGGCCCTCCCAGACCTCCGTCCTTTCTGCTGTAATACAACCAGAATTGTGGGGAGAGCATTTCTGACCTCTAGGGTCATTCCAGCGAATTATCGAGCCTGCAGGGTGGTGAGAGCCCTGGATGGCAGCCAGGTGGCCCAGGAACCCCGGTTTGCGGCTGGCGCCCGGGGCCTGGAGAGAGGGGGTCTCGTGGGGGGTTGCCCTTGGCTAACCCGGGCTTGGAAGACTTTCAGTACAACCAGGCTGCGAGTGTACTGTAATATGTGCCCCTCGGGAGAAGTGGCCCGTGTGCAGCGCCCCCTTCGCAGGGCGCCCCCCAGGCTGCACCCAGGAGGAGTGCTAGGCATGGGAACCCAGCGAGGTAGCCGGGGGGGGAGGTCCTGCTGGTGCCCCCCACCCGCCAGGGAGCCGCCCAAGGCCCCTTTAGGACCGAGGTCCGCACTCTCGGCCGCCGGCGTGTTGGCGGACCACAGCCCGGGAAACCGTCCTTGTTGAGGGGCTGCTGCACCCAGCCTTGCTCCCGGAGGCAAAGGGACGGGCAGACCCCACATGGCTCAGTGCCCCCTGGTGCCCGCAGCTTCACTCAACTCTGGCTGATGTTTGCGGGGTGCAGCCCGGTCCCCCCATGCCTCAAGCACCGCTGTGTCCTGTGGCTGAGCCCTGGCCAGTGGAAGTGGGGGACACGCACTGAGGGGGCCGGGGACCCTCTGCCGCTGGCCCGCCCCTGAGCTGGGCGCCAGCAGCACTCACTCCCATCCGCCTCTGGGTGTCGAGCCTCGGTGGCACGGAGGCAGGGGCGGGGCAGTGGGGCAGCTGTTGGGTTCACACGGAAGGAGAACGCCGCACCTGCAGCTGCCTCTCGGCCCCCACCCCCGTTGTGCAGACTGGAGGCCAGGGCTGCGGCCGTGTCTCTGGCCCCCAGGCCGGTTTGTCTCTGAGTGGGTCCCGCCAGCGTCTGCATCTCTGCTGCACCACAGCCTCTGCTGGAGCTTACCCCGTTAAGCCAGCAGGACTCGCGGTCATTATTCTACGTCGTTAGATACACTAGTTCTAACTTACTCCATTTCCGTTTTGAGTTTACCGAGATGATGCGCCACGATGAACTCCTTCACGCGAAGGATTGCGGCGAGCTTAGCTGCTCGGTGCAGCCAAACGAGCTGGTGACGACCTCCGGCTGCCCGGGGTCTGTTCCTTCCAAGTCTGGTTCTCACGGTCAGAGTTAGATGACCTAACTTGTCCAGAGGTGACTCTTCTGTCCACTTTCCGTGGACAGCAGACGTGGCCCCGGCCAGTCCAGCGGCGCCCCACGGGCCTGGGGCGAGGGCCTGCCGGACGTCTGGCTCGAGGACAGCTTTCTCGAGGCCCAGCAGCAGGACAAGCCCTCCTGTGTGGACAGCGGGCATCTCTGCCCTGGGCTCTGCCTGGTTCGCCGCCTGCTGGCCTTCTCCATCCCGCGACGGCCAGGGACGCGGCTCTGCCCATTGTCCTTCCTTCCACTCCGTGAGTCTGAGGTGGAAGACGGGGGCCCATAATGGCACTATGTGCTCCTCCTACCCCCGTGCCAACCCCTTGCTTGTCCTCCAGTACTGGTCCACGCTGAGAGGCCCTGCAGGCTCCTGGAGCCCCCATCCTTTGGGGGGTTTCCTCACAACCCCCCACTCCGAACCCACAAGCTGGGCTCAGGCCTCCTCATCGGCAGCCCACCCACCTAGGCTGGCCCCACCCTGGCCCACGGGCAGAGGGCCAGCCTCGGCTGCCGCTAGTACAGCGGGAGGATGCGGGGAGCCTTGTCCAACTCTGCAGGACAGGGGCCGCCCCTCAGAGTGAGCGAGAGAATTCCATTTGCAGCGAAGGGGAGAAGGAAAAAGGCCTGAATGGGTGCTTGGTCTGGGCCCTGGCGCAGCCTCGAGGGGTGACGGCAGCCTGGGCTCAGCGTGTCCCGGGACAGGCCGCAGGGGCTGCTTCCCCCTCGCCCCCTTGCTGTGGCTCCAGCCCACCCGGGAGAACTGCCTCCTGGCCACGAACCCCAGGACTTTGTCACTTGCAGAAATCTTTCCCTCTGCCTTTGCTTCCAGCAAAGTTCAAAGGGGTTTGAAGAATTAATGTTTCCCTAAGTTTTAGTTGACATTCAATTTTAATGACTTTTTAAACAAAGTAGCTGTTAAACGTGGCTCTTTGCAAAGCCTCCCGGTGTCTGACAGGTGTTTTTGCCCATGTGGGAAGCAGATGCTAATAGCCTTTCCCTAACAGCTCATAAATAACCAGCACTTAGCATCTCCCTTTGTCGGTGGCTGCCCATGGCCCATTTGTTCTTCAGAAGCCGCCACATCGGCCTGCCAATCACCTCTTGCCGGAGGCACTTTTTCATGATTAGAAGCCCCTTGGAGAGTGAGAACTCCAAATTAGTTTTAAATAAAAAATAAGAATATTCATGCTATTGAACATCTAAGGGTAAAAAACGCGACAGAATCCAAACCGGGGGCTCCGGGTCCCGGCGTTGCTGGTGGAGGGGGCTACGTAGCCCACCTGGGTCCCCGAGGACGGGGGTGCAGCCAGCTCCACACAAAGGCCCCAGAGCGGGGTGGCAGGCACGGAGCCCACCATGTGGGAGAGTTGAAGTGATGCGTGTGTCACCTGGGGCGCGCAGCCCCCCAGGGGCCCCGTCAGGCTGGCGGCGGGCGCATCTCATGTCTACTCGGCGCCTTGCATGAGGGTGCTGGGGGGGGGGGGGGGGGCCCGACTCCTCGAGAGGAGACATGCTCTCTGAGAAGAAGAGTCAGGGGTGGGTGCCGCGCCCCGCTCGCTCCCGCCCCGGCCTCAGCCCCCTGCCTGCCTCTCCTCCTCACGGCTGGCCCGCTGTCCCCCGCTGCCTACCACCCACCAGCTTGCATACGTCTCTTGGGTGGTCTCCCCGCTGACCCTCTGAGTTGGGTTAGAACCGCCGAACTTCTTCGAGGGTTCTCACGCTCCTTCCGGGGTCCGGCCCAAGGTGTCAACCCAGACGCGTCCCCCCGGGAGCCCACAGCCCAGCACAAGCAGAGCTCGGACGAATCACGACCCCACAGAAGTGCGGCCAGGCCCCAGCCTGGCATTTGTAAGTGGAGCCTTGGCAGACGGCATTGGTTCAGGGGCCAGGCGGAAGGGTGGGCTTCGTCCAATACGGCTGGCGTCCTAGGGCCAAAGGAGCCTGGCCACGGAAGAGAGGCCATGGCAGCAGCCAGAAGCTGGGAGTCGACAGAAGCGGAAGAGGAAGAGGAGACTGCCACGTGCTTCGCCATGTGACAGAAAATCCAAGTTCCCAGGCTTGCAGGCAGCCGGCCCCAGAAAGCCACTGACTTCAGGAGGAAGCGTCACCTTGACGGCACCTCGATTTTGGACTTCCTCGAGACTCAAAACCGCAAGCACGTAAATTCCTGTAGTTTAACCCAACCCATTGCACGGATTTGTTTTACCAGCCGGGAGACTGAAACAGGCAAGAGTCAGCGGTGGCAGCTTGTGTGTCTGGGTGCAGTGGGGGCATGGGAAGTTGGGGCAGCTTCCTGGAGGAGGTGGCCTTCCGGCTGGGATTCCATTGGCCAGAGCTAGTGAGCGACGGGGAAGGGCAGTCGGGCTTCAGGAACAGCTGCACGAAGGCCTGGGTGGGGCTCCAGGTTGGCACCTCGCTGAGACACACGGCCTGAGTGGGCCAGTGGCGGCGGTGAGCGTGGCCATGGGTCCGTGGGCTCTAAGGCCTCTGACCACGTGATACCCCCCCCCGTGGCCAGGTCTCCATCTGGTTCTGCTGCCCTCAGAGTGTTAGAAAGAAATCTGGTCCTGGAGGAAATAAAGCTCACCTGATTGTGGAGAAGAAAAGCTTTTATTTTCCATCTTGCAAGAAGGGGCGTGACCAGAACATGCGGCTGGCGCCCCGAACCAAAGTGACAGCTTTATACCCCTCAGCCTAGCGCGCAAGCCCTCCCGCTTCTCCCTGATTGGCTGCTTTAGGGGCACAGCCTATCCAGAGACATCTACCCGATGCCATGTGCTCCCTCACTGCGTGCAGGGCCCAGGGACGGGCAGACGAAAGGTGCTGGTCAGCATTCTTAGTGGTCATTAACACTGGGTTACACTGAAGGGTTTTGCAATCTGGGGAGCGCCTTTGAATAAGGGTGTTTCCTCCCGTTACTGGGCCCGCTCAGGCCTGTTTTAACCCACCCCTTGTCCTCAGTGTTCTAGTCTACCCCATTCCATAGCTCACAAAGGGGGTCGTGCATGGGCGCCTCCCTGGGCATAGTATTCACTGTCCCTGCCCATCAGTCGTTGATTGGCTGGATTCCCACATTCCAGTACTTGACCTGCATCAAACTGCACGGTTTGGGACTCAAGACCTTCAGCCACGTTAATGACTAGTTTGGTGGGGCTAATGCGGTTCCAGAACATGGCGGCCAGTAAGACCATTGGTATTTGCAGGGCTCAGGCCGTTACTGACTAGTACAGTGCGCAGGTCACTCTCCTTCCCCAGTTATCGCCTTTTCAGCGTAATTCTTAAGGGACCTGGGGCTGAAGTTACTTTCCAGGACTCAGACGAGGTTGTTGGGTACTTATCGCCCGGCTCAGGTACTGCTCCTTTTACTCGGGTGCAGCGAGTCCAGCCTTTCTCTGCCGTCCCCACTGCCCTTTCGGTTGTCAGCAAAACTTGGCAAGGTCCTTCCCAGGTCAGTGGGATTTGGACTCCTTCCACGACTTGGTCAGGACCCAGCCTCTGGGTCAGTGTTGGTGGGCCGCAGACTCGAGAGGCGGGGTCTGGGCCAGCAAACCACGATTCCTGAGGGGTGACTGAGCAGAAGACGAGGCCAGTACATAATTATAAAGAAAGAGATCCTTCTACTCAAAGGAAGGGAGTTCTCCGGGCTTCCCAGGGAAGGGCAAACCAAAGAGCATTTCATAAGGAGAAATCCCTAGTTCCCTCCTGATTCTTAACAGAGCTGTAGGTAAACATTTAACCCATGGTAATTTGATATCCAAGACCAACTTAGAAAGATGTTTTTTCAAGGTTTGATTCATTCTTTCTACTTTCCCTGAGGACAGCTGGTGCCAGGGCGTGTGGAAGTTACATGCAACACCTAGACTGCATAATTTTTTTTTTAAGGATCTATTTATTTATTTACTTTTATCCATTTTTACCCCCCCACCCAGTTTTTGCTGTTTCTGTGTCCATTTGCTGAGCAACTCTCTGTGTCCGTTTCCTGCCCTCTCTTCTCATCCTTCTCCTCCTGTCTTCACTGGGATTCGATCCTCGGAACCTCCAATGTGGGAGAGAGGCACCCTACTGCCTGCGCCACCTTAGTTCCTGGTTTTTTGGTGCATCTCCTCTTGGCTGTCCCTTGGGTCACTCTCCTGTTACATCATCATCTTGCTGCGTGGCTTGCGGGGCCTGGTGGCTCGCACACTTTCTATATTTTCCTTTTTTAATTTTTACCAGGAGGTCCCAGGGATCAAACCCAGGTCCCTCCATAAGGGAGACGGACGCCCAACCTCCCGAGCCACATCCGTCCTCCTGCTCTATCTCTTAAGGTTGACCAAAGATACCCAAAGTTACAGTCTTTTCCCATACAGGATGGTCATATAATAAATCAGGCTTAGTTTATCACCAGCATCCTAAAAACCAGACCTAGGGAGAAAAACTAGGTCTGGGGACACATGCATGGTTTCTAATACAGCGAATGTTTAGCCTGCCCTGGTTATCACAAAATCAGGGCAGAGAATACCTGCATACCTGCATAATGTTTTGCAGCCCCTGGTGGTAAAGTGGCTGCCGTGCTCTGTATTCTCTGCTAACCCACAGTGGGGATGACTTGATCAAGGATAGTTTCCGGAGTTCCCGATGCGGTAGCTGAGGCGAGGGGATATGCCTCTACCCACCCGTCAGATGATCCACGACAACCAGAATGAGCAGCAGTCGACCCACGGGGCATTTCAGTATAATCGCCCGGAATGCTCTCAACGCCTGAGGCCAGGCTCCCTTCCCCAGGTACTTGCTTTCTTAATACTTTCTTATTAACTTTCTGACAGGTTATGCACCGTTCACCTGTTTGTTCGGCTCTAGTATAAAGGCCCACGCAACCCGAAATGCTTGAGGACCAGATCACACATAGCTGTGCTCCCCGATGACTTCCCTGCTGCAAAACCGCTGTCCGTCCCTCATTGTTTGTTCAACATCTGCCGGCCATCTGGGAGGAGCCACTTCCCTCGGCTCACGAGGGTCGCCCCAATTCTTCTAGCTCTTTTACCTCTTTTTCAGAGAATACGTGGACTCCAGCTTCCTTGGGGATGGAGGGTACCAGGACCATCAGTTCCAACGGGGACAGAAGGATGCCTCTTTGTCCTTTTCAGCAGCCAATCTGTTGCCTTTTGCTTCAAAAGTGTAACTCTGCGATGCCCATCCACGTGCACCACTGATATTTCTCTTGGTAGCAGTAGACTAGCTAACTCTGTCTTACCAGTTCCACACGGACTAGCTCCTTCCTTCTGCTTGTGGTTAATCCCCTTTCTTCCCAAATTTTTCCAAAGGTGTGGTCCATTCCAAAGGCATATTTAGAATCAGTGTAGATAGCACCATCTTTTTCCTCTAACAATTTAAGGGAAAATCTAACAATTTAATGCACGTAGCTCACAAGTCTGAGCCGGCCAATCACTGGGCAATGGGCCAGCTCCTTTCACCTCACAAGTTAGCCCGTCAACAGCTGCATGACCAGGTGCCTCTTTCCCTCCGGGACCTAGAGGACAAATCTGTGAACAGCTTTTCCCCCGAATGCAAGGGAAGGTCCCTAGATCAGGCGGGCTCGGGTCTGGTAATGAATTAAATCTCAACAGTCACGTTCCGGTTTCTACCTGCTGGGACCCTCTCCAGAGGAAAGAGGCTGGGTTCAGACCACGATCTATTGTCAGTGGTAAATCATCCTTTTCCATTAAAATTGCCTCGTATTTCAGAAGTCAGGAATCCGTTAGCCACCTTCCTGCTTTTTGGGACAAAATCGTCCTGACCTGGTGAGGGGTCCAGGTGAGCCCCTCTGAAGGTCAGGGTCCTGCTTCTTCCACTGAGAGCAGTGGCTGCAACAGCTGAACACCCCCCGGCCGTCCTCTGAGACGGGGTCCAGGACTCCGGAAAGCAAGCACGGGTTTCTTTTGGCCTCCCCAAATCTGGGTCAGGACCCCCAAGGCTGTCCCGCCATCTCCTGTGAGGGGCAGATGGAAAGGTTTCTCGGGAGGTGAGGGCTAGAGCAGGGGCTCGCACCAGCGCCCGCTTGCCCCCCTTCCTGTCTCGTCCGCCAGGCTCCTCCTCTAGCAGTTTCTGGTATAGCCCTTTGGTTTGGGATGCGTAAGACTCTACCCATAATCTACACAACCCCACCAAACCCCAAAATTCCCTTAGTTCTCTTTTTGTCCGGGGAAGAGGTAGTTCAATTATGGCCTGAATTCTCTCTGGATTTATCTTCCTCCTTCCCTTGCTAATGAGATGGCCCAGGTATTTGGCTTTTCTTTTTACAAATTGTAGCTTACTTTTTGACACTCTTAGCCCTTGATCTCCTAGGAAATTCACTAAGCTCTTTGTAGTTTGGACTACCGTTTGCCTTTCTTCACCTGATAGTAGCAGGTCATCCACATATTGTAAAAGGGAAATTTCAAACAGGACTGAAAATTTCTCCAAGACTTTCTTCAGTTCCTGCCCAAAGAGGTTGGGGGATTCAGTGACGCCCTGGGGTAGGACTGTCCACCTATGCTGCTGCTTCCTCCTGGAGGAGGGGTCCTCCCCTCAAAGGCAGATAAGCCCTGCTCTCGGGATCCAGGGGACAGGCCCAGAAGGCCACCCTTAGCTCTACTACACTCGGCCGTTTATAACGGTGGGAATCTTACCAAGGAGGGTGTGTGGGTTTGGGGCTCCTGGGTGACAATTTGGCTGATGGCCCTTAGCTCTGTACCGTCCTCCATCCACCTACCGTCTGAATTCTGGATGGGCCTAATAGGAGAACTGAAGGGGGCCATGCCGGGCTCCGAGAGTCCATCCCGAAGGAGACCTTAGCTGATGGGTGAAGTCTCTGCCTCCCCTGAAGGGGAATGGGATATGGTCTTCCACAAGTAACTTCCCCTTCCCTTTTCAATTTGATCCTAATAGGCGGGATCTGCAGCCCCCTCTACTCCCCTCTCTCACCCGCACTTCTCTGGTGTCTTTTCCATCTTCTTCGGCGAGCGTGGCTAGGACTACCTCTATCTGCCCTTCCCTTACTTCCAAGTCCAGATCCATGGGCACTGTTAAGTCCCTTCCCAACAAATTACTCCCGGCTTCTGGGGTGTACAACAAAGGGCCTACAATTTGATTGTCTTTCCAACAAATACTAGTGGGTGTAAGAATGGGGACTTTAAATCCTTCTCCCTTTACTCCTGAGACTGTGAGGGAGCTGCCAGAGAGTTTGGCCCCTTTGGGGAGATGGGCCTCAGAGAATTGGGCTGCCCCAGGGTCCACTAAAAATGTAATTTCTTCCTGATATGCCCCCCATCCCTTAGATTTACTATAGGCTCCTGGTGGGCTCTTAAAGTGAGGAGTCTCGGACCCCCCTAATCCTCAAAATTCATGAGGGGGATTCCCCAACATTCTTTCTTTAAACTCAGACACTCCCTTTTGAAAGGACCCAGTTTCCCACAGTGATAGCACCCCAGGGAGCCTTGCATTCTCCTTGCCCCTTATCTAAATAAGCCTGTCCTGCTTCCTTATCTCGCCTCTGCCTGCCTCCTTCCTGCCTGTCTCCCATCTCTTCTTAACCATATGGTCAACTGTCCCATCATAACCTTTGCTTTCTGTTGCTGCTTTTCCTCCTCCCTGCTTATAAACACTTTCTGGGATTCTCTCAATAACTCTTCCGATGGCTGATCCATCCATCCCTCTATTTTCTGAATCTTCTTCTGGATATCAGGCCAAGACCCCTTTATGTAACAGACTTTCACATTCCCTGGGTCACAGGATTATTGGGGTCCATCCCTGAGTATTTCCTCACTTGGTCCCTTAATCTTTGTAGGTAAGTGGAGGGGATCTTGCTCTCCTGAGTTACCTCAAAGGCCTTATTTAAATTTTGAGATTTGCATACAGCCAATTCAATCCCCTGTATAATTAGGTCTCTAAGGTCTTTCATCTGCCCTCTCTCCTCCTGGTCATTATCATCCCAGTTAGGGTCTGGGCTAGGGAACTTCTCTCCTGCTGCCCTGCCCCTGCCCTGGTGGATGCTGCCTCTCCCACTCCTTCATAGCCGCCCTCCGCACCATCCCGCTTTCTTCTCCTGTAAACAGAATATTCAGTGTGGACATAAGTTCCAGCCAGGCATGGCAGCTGGGGCCTAGGAACTCATCTGCTTGTTCAGCAGCCCGGCTGCGTCTCCCACCAGTGAGCTCATCTCCTTTCCGCAGTTCCTACCTCGGTGCTCCTCAGTGCGGCGCTGCAGAGCCAATCTCCCCGGCCCCGTCGGCACTCCCTCAGAGGGCACAAAGGCTGGAGGGGCAG
The DNA here is from genome assembly GCA_026826555.1 of Tolypeutes matacus. Taxonomy (NCBI): domain Eukaryota; kingdom Metazoa; phylum Chordata; class Mammalia; order Cingulata; family Chlamyphoridae; genus Tolypeutes; species Tolypeutes matacus. The sequence goes on along the minus strand of JAKSZT010054278.1, from coordinate 436,183 downwards.
TGCTCTTTCACCCTCTTCCCCTCAGGTGCCGTCTTCCTTACACTGCTCCAGGGCTTTCCTCAGCTGTGGTGGGCTCTAACCCGCGGGCCGTGGGCGCCGCCTGACTCCTGCTTCCCCGGGGATTTGCACGGGCTCCACGGGGCCCTCCGAGTCCAGCCACCCTTGCTCCGGGAGGGGAGGGGGAACGTAGGCCCAGGGAGGTTCAATAGGGGGTTCCAAGCTTCAGTTTCCACAGGCTTCGTTTCTGGTTCCAGGTGTCCGGCTTCCTTGGGATGGACAGGGTCCCCTTTCCCTTTAAGCAGCGCGTGGCACAGTCAGACTTCCGGAGAGGGTTTTTCCACTAAGGCGCAGCACGAGGCCACACAAAGCCACTCCTCCGCCCCGTGTTTTGGCCAGAACACGTTGGGTGGTAAAATACTTTCCTTGGTCCAGTACAACAGCGATATTTGACCGTTTCCTTTTTGTCTTTTCCCTTGGTCTGGTCACTGTTGGCCCAGTACCCCTCCCCAGAGGACTATCCAGAGGAACTTCCCCGGGATCCAACAGGTACCCTTTCCCGGTTTCCCCCCCGAACCGACTGCCTCCACTTCCCATTCCGAGTCTTGTCTGGGTTTCTTCCTCTCAAACTTTTCGCTTCGTCCGTCTCTGGCCCTTTCCCTCACGGGAGAAGGGGAACGCGAGTCGACCCCACGCCCGTTTCACACAGGATGCCGCGCGTCTCAGTCACACACGGCTAACCTCAGACGCATCCGAATTTCCCGACCACCAGAGCAATACCTAATAGTCCTTTTTCTCACCTTGGTCCGTGCACGGAGTTACGTGGTCAGCGAGAGGCAGACGTCCTTTCCCTTTCTCTCGTCCACAATCGGCGGCGCCCCCCTGGCGGAGCCCGAGACTGTCGAACGTGGGGCGCGCCTCCCCGTCGTCCACCCCGGGGTTCGCTCTCTGGGGCTTCGGATCCCGCATGAGCCCCCAGGTTGTTAGAAAGAAATCTGGTCCTGGAAGAAATAAAGCCCACGATTGCGGAGAAGAAAAGATTTTACTCTCCATCTTGCAGGAAGGGGGCGCGCACCCAGAACATGTGGCTGGTGCCCCGAACCAAAGAAAGTGACACCATTTACACCCCCCAGCCTAGCGCGAGCCCTCCCGTTTCTCCGCTGATCGGATGCTTTGGGGGGTACAGCCTGTCCGAGAGGTCTAACTTTCCCACGCAAGCCCCCCAGCCGTTGAGTAACAGTTTCCCTGATCACACTCCAGGAGTTTTGGCCTTTCTCCAAACAGGGAATGGAATTTAGTGCTGATCTTTGAGCTGTTGAGGGCCCTTTTTACCGGCTGTAGCACTGGCTTGAGCTGGTTTCCTTTGTCCCTGCTTAACTCGGGCGCAGGTGACTGAGGCAATAACCCACCAAATGACATCAGTCTTATTCCCCCTGCCCTTTATCACCTTTATGTGAAAACTAAACCTATCCACGTTTCTCACAAGCGGGGCTGGTGGGCCTGGGGGGACTTATTTAGGCCAGAAAATAGCCAGGCCCTCCCAGCCCCTCTGCTCTGCCCACACGGCCCGGCCCAGAGGACACCGGCTGTGGCTCCTCCTTCCTGGCCTCCGGTGTCTCGTCATTAGGTGGCCCCTCCCCCCGGGTGGCTTCCTGGGGCTCTTGCTGCCCCTCCTGTTCTGGGGGGCCGACGAGCTCCTGGAAGCGGTGGGGTCTGTGACCAGCGGTGGCTGCAGGCGGCCCAGAAGGGACGGAGGCTCTGCCCGTGACGCCGCACTGGCCCCCGGGGGCCCCGGCACAGCCACCCTCGCCGGCCCGTTTCAGAGCTTTGGCTGCCCCAAGGCTTCCCTGTGGCCCCCGGAGCTGGGCACAGGAAGCGGCGACCTCGGCCGGTGACCCCCTCTCTGGGCCTCCGTGTGTGCCTTGGGCAGGCACAGGGACCCCTTGCGAGGCCTAGGCCAGGTCATCGCGCACACAGCTTGGCCAGCGCTGGGCGCTCGGGAACTGGGCTGCGGGAGCGACCGCGGCGGTGCATCCTCACGGCCACCCTCCTTCCCAGGTCCCCTGTGCTGCCCTCTGGGAGCCCTCGGGGGCTCGGGTCAGGCTCCTGCACGGGCTCCTGGACCCCTGCCCTCCATCTGGCTGGGCCCTGGCCCTGATGTCCTCCGCACACGCTGCTCCCCTGCTGGACATCCCCCTGAGGGTGCCGCCCAGGCACCACCTCCTCAGGGAAGCCCTCCTTCCCCCGGGCCGGGCTGTCTGACCACCGCCTGCGCTCGAGGGCCTGCTCAGTGCCGCGCCCCACGCGGGCGGCGTGCTTGGTCCTCGGGCAGGGCCGTGGGTCTCACCATCAGTGTCGGCACCAGCTCGGTCACCATGGGGCCCACGGGGGCGGATGGTGAGAGGCAGGGCTCCGGCAAAGCTTCGCCTGGCCCCAGCGGAGCAAGTTCCCGCTTTTCACCGAGAGACCCGCCGCTCAGGCCAGGAGGCCTTCAGCGCGCTGGGTCCCCCGGCACCGGCCAGCGCGGCGGCCGTGGGGTCTCCCTGGAGCGGCCGGGAGCGGCATACCAGCCTGAGTCTCCAGCCACCCCCGCCACACCTCTAAATATTTGAGCAAATCACCGTTTCTAAATGTGGGGCCAGATGCCCAAGCTGACGGAGTGCTTACGGCGTGCGGGTGATGAAAGGCCCGAGTGCTCGGGAGCGGGGACTCAAAACCTGCCCCGAGGCGAGCGTGTGATGGCAGAAGCACCCCGGCTCCCGGCTGCGGGGCGCGGGTGCGCAGAGGTTTGAAAGCCAGCGTCCATCTGTCGCCGCCGCGCCTCCTGCCGCACAACAAAGCCCCTTCCGTCTTTGGAGCAGCCGATCTCCAGCGGGCCCGGGGGACGGCGGCGCGTGGCGGGGAGCGCGCCCCCCCCAGGCCGGCAGCATCAGTATTCACGGCCAGCCTGTGCCCAGGTGCGGGGCGGGACGGGGCGGCCGCGGCCTGGGCCCCATGCTCCGGCTGTCGGAGAGAAACTGTCTGTCCCCGAAGTCTGTTCAGCGTCCAGGAGGCAGGCGGGGACAGAGGCCACGGTCCTCTCCTGGGCGGCGGATGCAGGTTTGGGCCAGGCCCAGAAAAGCCTGGGGAAGACAAGACCGTTCATGGTGCCAGGATGAGGGTATTCCAGGGAGGGCAGGCGGGCAGGGGCCCGGGGTGAGGGCAGGAGGCTGGGGTTGGGGGGTGGAGGCTGAGGCCCAGGCCCTTTTGGAGAGGTGCCTCTTGAGAGCAATGGGGCAGAAAGTGTGTCCCAGTTGGCAGAAAGCCCGAACTGGGATGCATTTAAAAACTCCAGGGGGCTGCCCTCCATGGGTTCCTGTGTGTAGCCCCCTGACCATGTGAATGTGGACAGCTGTCCATGGACACAGGTACAAATGCCTGTTCCTTGGCGGTCTCACCGTCCGCCCACATTCTTATTTGCACGATTTGTTTGCTGAGGAAGCTGGCTGCTGCCCACCGCATCCCTCCATGGTGCCTCCCTCTGACCGTCTCACTTAGGAAAGGCCCTGGTCCCCACCACCCAGGACCCGGCCCAGGCTGGGCGAGGGAGGCTGGGCCTCGGTTTCTGGAAGGGCCCTGGCTGCGGGTTTCCCACTTCTCCGTCATGTGTCGTGTGGGGCTACCCGGCCTGGTGGCTGCAAGGAACCCGTCGAGATATCTAGGCCAGAAGCTTGGAGAGCGTGGAAACTGGAGCCCCCAGCCCGCACGGGTCCTGAGTGCTGAGGCGGCGGCGCCTTCCTCACCCGCCCGGGCAGCTCCGATGGGCTCTTGGACCCAGAGGCCCTGGGGCAGCGGATGGGACCACGGCTCCGGGGAAGGGCCCAGGCCGCCCACTCTCGTCCCGGGCTCGGGGTCTTCCACGCACAA
>JAKSZT010054278.1:412303-431880 GCA_026826555.1 Tolypeutes matacus | reverse complement strand
ATGTCTCCGAGGGGTTTTCTTTCAGTCCCTTTGGGTGAACTCTCCTAGTGTGGTGACTGGAAAAACCTTGAACTCACAGAAAGGTTGCAACATAATATAAAGATAACACAGAGCTCCAACATACCCCTACCCAGTTACCCAGGTTTACCAGCTTTCAGCATTTTGCCATATTGTTTACATCGTTCTCTTTATATCTGTGGGCACCTATCATCTGTCATCTACCTATCATCTGTCTCTATCTATCCATCATCTCTGTCTCTAGCTTCTACACATTTGAGAGTTGCTTGCACACATTATGCTCTTTTACCATGTAATACTTTCACATGGATTTCCTAAGAACAAGAATATTCAATTATGTAACCACCTCAAGTGCAATTAACTATCAAGTTCAAGCCTTTTTTAAAAAAATGTGGGCCACGGGTGGACTGGAGACCCTGCAGGTACCAGGCAGTGTTGAGTGCCCACAGCCTCAGGGCCCCCCAGGGCTGCGGGTCGCCGCCATCGGGAGAAGCCGTCGTGCTGCAGACATGCTCGTCACCCGGCAAGGCAGCTGCTCGCTCCATCTGGAGCTTTCTGCAGACGAGGCTGAGGTCAGCCCAGACCCCCCCCCCCCGGGGGCACTGCTCTCCTTTTAAAGAGCATTTGGGATTAAATTGGAGCCGAACAACAGGCAGCAACCAGGTAAAGCCCAGCAACGTGGGAATTGCAAAGATTAGCTGAGGGCTGTCCACGAGGAGATTTAATCACCACCTCACTCGGAACATCCCGTCACTCCGGACAGGCCCCTGGGGAGACCACGCGGGGAGTGTGGACACCGCTTGTGGTGAAGGCGACTGCCCCGCGTGGCCACGCATGAAGCACGTGGTGACTGAGGGCAAACACACATGCTCACACTCACACACGCATGCCCACAAGCTGACACGGACATGCTTACCCACACGTCACACGCCACACTTACACCTACAAGCTCACGCTCACGTGGCTTACTCTCACACGCAAGCTCACGCTCACGCACTCACGCTCGCACGCTCACATGTGGCTGCATATCTGCCCACGACGACGTCAGGGACTCACTCTGATGACAGCACTTGAAAGCCACTTTATTAAAGACTTTTCAGATTTTTCTCCATCAAAAAAGGATAACGGGAGAAAAAAGTCAAGACAAGGTTGGGGTAGGGAAAGCCCTCCCCTCTTCCTGTCGTCTGGGGCAATGAGCTGGAGACGCCCCTCCTGGGTGCCCACTTACCCCCGGCCGTGGTCCCATTGCCTTGTTCCCACCCGCTTCCCGCATTCTCCATTTCGTGACAAGCGTCTCCCATGACGCCCGTGGCTGCTCTCTGTTCTGTGGTTTCCCCACTTCATTTTCCAGCAAGGGGCTTGGTGGGACCTGCACTGAGCGCTGCCTCGAGGGCCGAGCTCAGGGGTGTTGTCCCATTGGGGTCTCCCAGGCCCCTGGCCCCTCCCTGAGCCCTCCAGCTGCCCGCCCCAGACCACCCCTCAATGCCGACTGAGCCCCGGGTCCTGCCAGAGCTCGTCTCTGGGGTGTGGGATGAGCCAAAGCTCAACGTGGGATCACAGGGGCAGACCAGCGGTTGCAGGGTCCGAGGCACAAGGGGACTTCCTGGGGTGATTGCACAGCTGTATGTGCTCATCAAAATTCACAGGGACACACATCGGAAGAAGGGCGAGCTTTATGCAAACTGAACCTCAATCAACGGGGCTTTAAAAAAAAGCCAAATTGTAAAAGACTATGGAAGGGTGCCCCCCCCCCGCCGAGCCTCCAGCTGGGCCCAGGGGCCGCAGCCGCAGCCGGAGGCCCGCGTTCCCGACAGCCCGCCCCTCCCGGCCGGCGGTCTTCAGCGAAGTGGGCTTGTGGGTGTCACGTGGACACCCGGGCGGGGGGCGTCCCCGGGGCCCCTCTGGCCCGGTGACGGCTGACAGTGACTAAGCACCCGCATGGCCTGGCGCCGGCGAAGCCGCAGCTGCGGAGTCTCCCACTGAGCCCGCACGGCAGCTCGGACCTCAGTTTCCGTCGCTCTGGTCATTTCTCAGAGGAGGAAATGGGGCGCGGAGAGGGGACGGGGCCCGCCGGGCCCCCAGCCAGCCCGGGGCAGAGCAGCGCCGAGCCGGGGCCCCTGCGCCGAGGAGGGGGTGCCCTCCCGTGCCCGCGGGGGGCTGCTGGGTGGCGCCCCCGGCCTTGCGTGCTCACGTGCGGGGATTCGGGAAACGGTCCCCGTCCCTCTGCGTGACGGGGAGGAAAGCCGGCGCCAGCTCCTGCTTGGCCGCTCCGCAGGCTGCACCGAGGCGGCTTAATGAAGTCGCTGTCCTTGGAAGTTGTCCCTCATCTGTCAGCGGCCGCTTCCCGACCCATTAATTAACCACAACACCCCCCGAAGTGCCGGAGAGCGGCCCCGTCACTGGTCACGAGCAGGTTTGGGGAGCCACAGCCCCACAAAATTACTTTTTAAACCAGCCTCGTCAAGATTAGATTAGATTAGAGCGAAATCACCTGGACAACATGCCTCTAAGAGGCACCGACCCCCGTCGGTGCCCCTGCCCGACATTTTCCATTAGCAACAACGGCCACCCACCGCCCGCAGGCGTGGGCCCCCCACGCGCCTTCGGAGACGCCCCGGCCAGGCCGCCCTCCTCTTTTCCTTCTGGAAGATGGGGACAGACAAAGAGGCCCATGACGGTTCGCGGGGCGGGTCCGAGGCATCGTGGGGAGGGAAAGCAGGGCCAGGAAGTGACCACAGCTGGGGGGACCAGGACCCCTGCCTCTCATTCTTGAGCTCTCTGCGGGGGCGCTGGGCTCTGCCAGCGTCGGCCCCTTTCGCGCTGCCGGTGGCTCTGGCGGTGAGTGGAGACCTGGCCGCCGGCCCCGCTTTGTGTCCTGGTCTCGAGGGGCAGGCCTCACCCCCTTTCCGGAACCCCTCCCCCACGAGGCCCTGCCCTTTTCCTGGCCTGACGCCTCATTTCTTCTAGGGTTCGGGACCCAGTTCTGTCATGGCTGTGGGCACACGGCAGGCCGCGCCGGTCCCTGGGGCAGGCCACGTGTGCTCTGAGTTCAGCTTTCAGGAGAAGGGCCTCAGCTTACCTGTCTGAGCAAAGGGCACCAGGAACACACAGGCCGCCATCCGCCGGCGCAGCCCCAGGGCCAAAGGCTCTGAAAACGATCTTTTCATAAACTCGTTTGGCAGCACAGCCCGCCCGGGAAGGACGAGAGACCGTGGGTGGCCTTTGTCTCGCCTGCCACGGCCGCCCATACGGAGCTGTGAGGAGTGCCCGGGTGCTCTCGTGGCCCCAGGCGTGGTGTGTCATACGGCTCAGATACGTGCCAGGGCCTGGGGGAGGGCTTGTGGGAAAGAAGTGGCAGCCCCTAATGTTCCTGCAAACTCTCAGTGAGGACCGGCTGTCGGACGCCGGCCTGGTCGACTGCCACCCTGGCCAGCCTGTCCTCGGGCCTTGCCTTGCTAGGAATGGCCCACACGCTGGGTCTCTTGGGGGCCTGGGGATCCATGGTTTTCCATGGGCAGGCTGTGCCGTGTGCGGCCCCCCGCCCCCAAGGGTGGCTGCCCAGTGGGCGAGCAGCTCAGGAGCCCCCGTGTGGGATGCAGTTGCCCTGGAGCCACTGTGCAGGATGGCTGGGTTTGGGGAGCCCAGGCCGGTGGGGGTGCCGTGTCCCCTGACGGCTGGGAACACAGGTGGGCGAGCTGGCCTGTGGGGCTCGTGGAGGCTGACCCTGGGAAGCCTGCGTCCTCCTGCTGCCCCTCCACCCCGGGGTCCTGTGGCTTCGCCTGGGAAGGACGGCCCAGGGATGGCAGGCCAAGCTGGGGGCCGGGAACCTTGCTCTGCTCAGAGCAAGGCTTAGCCGTGAGTTCTGTCTCCTGCCAGTGACCCGGGCAATGGAGAAAGTTCTGGCAGCTTCAGGCTTTGCTTTCCTCCCCAGTGCAGGCCTGGGCAAGCTCTCCAGGTCTTTGCCTAGTGGTATTTTATCGCCCAGGGGTGCACGGCTGGGTGATTGAATCCTCCATGTGCTGAGCTGCCATTACTTTTTTATTGTTTATTTGTAGGAGGTACCAGGGATCGAACCTGGGACCTTGTACATGGGAAGCAGGAGCTCAGCCACGGAGCTACATCCGCTCCCTCATGTTGCTTTTTCCCCAGTTAGGCTAGTAAAAAGAATGTATTGAGAAATGGGGGAAAAGAAGAGAGCTTGGTGAGAAATGGGAGAGAAGGCTGGAGATATGCACCTAGCTTTGATGTGGGCTCCTCGAGGCAGCGAGAACATCACACTACCTTGAAAATCAGCTGATCGTGTTTCCCGCTGGGGGAGGGAAGGAGTGGGGAGCTGAGTAATTTTTTCCCCTTCTAATCTTTTTCAAAAAAATTTTTTGAAAATATTTTTAACTTCCGAATATTATTTGAAACGTGTCTAGACGGCACACGAGGGGAGAGCATGGTGTCACTGGAGGTCCTTCCAGGGCCCCTGGGGTGGCTGCACAGGGGCTCTGTGCGCAGTTGGACCCACTCGTCCAGGTAGGCTTTCGGCAGAACTGCCCGAGCCCCAGCCGTGCTGGCCACCGTGCAGGCGGCAGAGCGGCCCCTGGACCTGGAGCCCACGCCCGCACGTGGTGATCCCCCCGCACCGTGGAGTCACAGCGTGGGCTGTGGGGTGCGGGGGTGGCAGGGTGGCCCCACTTCCCTCCGCGCCGCTCACCGACTCTTCCCTTTGCAGAAGGGCAGGAGATCCTGACCATCACTGCACACAGCTTGACTGGCCCAGGAGGAAGCCCACGTCCGGGGAGGCCCGTGTCCAGGCAAGGTGGGGCAGTGGAGCTCGCGGGGGACGTGAGCAGGGACAGGGCACGGGGCTCTCCGAGGGAGGCGTGGCTTAGACGACGCGGGGGTGGGCCAGGCAGGGCGGGCTCTGCGTCTCGCTCCGGTGCTGGTGGACGCACGCACCTACAGTCGGACCTCGTGTGTGCACACACGTATGCATGCACACATGTACACACGCCTGTTCGCACAGACACATGCACACACACACGTGCACACACAGCACCAGGGCCTCGGGGGGACTTGTCGCAGTGACAGACTGGCCCCGGCATGCCCACGTGGCCGTCTGACCCCAGACCTGGCTCCCGGAGCCCACGGGCAGTTGCAGGCTGAGGCCCAGGAGAGCCACGGACCATGGGCTCAGTGCTTTGGCCACAGCGGGGCCTGGAGGCGACGCCAGGAGCACCCCTGAAGCTCAGCCGGGCAGCCTGTGGAAGCCAAGAATGCGCCGGGACCCCCGGATGCCATGCGTGGGGTCGGGCACTCCTTTGGGGGTCGGGGACGGGTCGCACGCAGCCCTGCAGCGCCCGGGGATGCAGACTGGCTACACGTGCCAGCGAGGCAGCAGGCGCCCGCTGGGTGCTGATCCGGCAGGACCTGAGCAGGTCAGACGGCTGCAGGCCCCTCCAGCCACAGGCCGCCGGGCCGGCGATTTCACAGCTGCCTCTTCCTGCCGCCGGCCAGGTGCTCCCTCCATGGAAACTTCAGGAATGCTCCTGAGCCGTCGGCACATTCGCATTTAAAAATAAGCTTTACAGGCGTATGTGAGTAGCTGTGCCTCACATACTTCAGAGCGGGAAAAAGCCAGGTGTAAAGCTCTTTTAAAACATGGAAAACGCCGAAATCGAAGGTGACTTTGCTAATTATTTGAACCTTTCTGCATATACGGTCATGAGAGTTTTACCCCTTTGGGGTTAAATTAGCAAAAATGTACTAAGTGTCTAATTTTATGGAGCAGACTTGCTGGGTGTCAGAGCAGACAGCCAATTCTATGACTGCAAAGAGGTTAACTGTTAGAGAAATGATTGAATACATGGCAAACCCTCTATCTCCATCCCGTCACCTGGAGGCCAAAAGCCATTAAAGCCTGAAAACACATCACAAACAAATTCCCACGAGGAAGTGCTGTAATCGGCCTCCGTGGACAAGCAGGGTTTAGGAGGCTTTGCACAGGGGGCTCCAGTCGGAATTTGTTTGGGTGGTCGGCGGGGAGCGAGGCTGGCTTTTCCGATCAGAACGATGGCTTGTGCATCTCGCCATCAAGCCTTTTAGGAAAACCGTGCTGATCCTTTATGAGGAGGTGCCTCTTCCACTAACGTCCCAATCTGCAAGGAAAACAGACACGCGCATGTGGCAAAGCAGGCTTCCGGGCTGGGATGCTCGTTATCTCATCATAAGGTAGAACAAAGCTCCCGATGACCAGTAACAGCTCTAAGTTAAAAAAAAGTCCCGTCGCTGGGATGAAATGAGAGCAAATGGAGCAGCTGGAGGCCAGGTGGAGGCCAGGTGGAGCCGCGGGCGGGCGGGATGGGTGGGGTGAGGCAGGCGAGGGGCTGGGGCGGCGCTCTGCCCTCGGAGCTTTGCTGCCTACTGCCTGCTGCTAAAATCCAGGGGTGCCAGTTCAGGCAAGTGACTTTCTCAGCTGGGGGACAACAAACACCTTTGGGTATAAAGCGTCCAGGGCCCAACTGGGGCTGAGAGCACCGGCCACGGGGATTCTCCAGTAGGTGGAAGAAGGTCTCTGTTTTGGCTTGTGTAGGCAAAATAGCAGGTCAAGGGGCCGCTTTTCTTTCTTTCCTTTTTTTTTTTTTTTTGAGTTAGGCTGAAGCTGCAAAGCATCAAAATACGCAAAGGCCAAGGAGAACTCACGCTGCTCTCTGGCTGTTTCCAAGGACAGGAGAAAGGGGAGGCTGTGCCGTCTCCCCGATCTGTTTGCTGACCTCCGCAGCCCTCTACTTCCACCTGGCAAGCCGGCCCTGCTGAGTCTGGGGCATTTTAGCCAAGTCGGAGGGTCTCCGGGGAGAGGACTTGTGCCAGCCCTGGGCATCGCCTGCCCCAAGGCTCTGCGAGCCGGGTTCGAGGAGGAAACCTTTCCCTACGAGAGGCCAAGCCAGTGGCTCATAACTGACTTTGAGCGAGTATTGGACTGCAAGTCGCTCAAGCAGCAGCTGGCAAGGCTGGGACATCCACAGGTGCAGGTGACTTCGGAGGCAGGAGAAGGCGGCGCTGGCCTCAAGGCCAATCACTTGGCTGGGGGTCCAGGAGGACCCGGGCCGAGCAAGGACTTCGCCTTTTGGCCTGCTGCGTCCTGCCGGCGTCTCAGGCTCGGGTGGGTCTGGCCGTGCTGGACGGGCACCTGGAACTGGTGGCTGTTGACATGGCAGCCACCACCCCCTCTGGGTTAAAGCTGCCTGTGGTCCCAGCCAGTACTTTGGAGAGAAACTTAGCAAGTCAAGGATTGAAAGAGCATCAAGAACAGGGACATGCACTGTTTGTCCAGCTCTAGAGTCCACCTGCTGGGTCAGTGGAAACAAAGGGCCCGGGGGTGCTGTGCACTCCCACAGGCTAGAGCTGGCTCTCCGATCCGGGCCATGGTCACACGTGGCCACTGAGCCTGAGACGCGGCTGGTCTGAGTTGAGATGGGCTCTAAGTGCAAGAAGATATCTCACTGGTCATTTTAAAACATTGATTACATGTTCAAATGGTAATGTTTTGGATCTCATGGCATAACTGAAAGATATTATTAAAATTAATGGCACCTGCTTCTTATTTCCTTTTTTTATGTGTCACTAGAAAATGGGAAACTGCACACAGGCCTGCTGTCCAGTTGGGTGTGCATCTCCTTTACCAAAGAAGGACTGAAAAAGTGTCCTGAGACATCTTGAGAAGGGTAGCTCAAATCCGAGTTACAAGCAAAGCTCTTTTCTATTTAATTTTCCCTCCAAAGACGGAGAAACTCTGGCTCTTTGTGACAACCTTCTTTTGAGCTCGTGACACCTGCAGCGCCAACCTTCAGGAGAAGCAGGACGTGCAGAGCTGGCAGGTGCCCCCCTTTGGCTTTCCTTTGCTGTTTGCCTTGTGTGGGCCGTTTGTGCTGGGAAAATTCTTCCAATTGGCTTATAATGGGCCAAATTGTGAGCGGCAAAGTGACATTCCTTTTGGCCGACCGGACTGCTTTGTTAGCGCCACTGTTGAGGAACCAACCACGCTCACCCTGAACCACTATACACCATTCAACCCTGTGCGTGGCACATTGACATTTTGGAGACTAGGAGATAAGCAGCTTTATGAGCCCCAAAAATGTCTAAATTTACTCAACTTTTATTTAAACTGTTATTGGAAGAATTTATGATTGGTTAAATGGTTCATTTAAAGAATTACTGTTTTTCATTGAAGAATGGAGAGAGGGATTTTTTCCCTCCACCTTTTCTCATCATTTCCTATATTTACTAATGAAGAGCCACCCACACGTGCTTTCAGCACCTCGGAGGCTTTTCAGGCTCGGGTTAAGGCTCAGCTGACATTCACCTGAAAACGGAAACGATGAATTCAGTCACAAATGAGCACTAATTTAATACAAAACAACTACAACCATGTTATTTAAAAACTCAGTTGAAATAAAATACTTTATTCTGAATATAAATGTTGTACTTAACACCCCTGGCTTTACTCGGAATCAGTAGCTGTGTGGAACCACGGTTTGTACCTGATGTTTAATGTGTAACGCAGACTCAGAATCACTTGGAGATGAGCCCAGAGCTAAACCACATCTGAGTTGCCCGTTTTCCTGCCTTAAGGAGGATTTGAAAAGCAGTCTCCTGACACTCAGCTTTTCAAAGTTGCAAAACTGACAAACTACTCTGTCGGGATAAAAAGACAACGAAGAAATAGAAATGGAAATAAGCAGAAACCAGCATGAGCATGTCTTTATGAATGAGACGGAATCACACACTTCATTTTGCAAATACAGAAGGGCCCTTGCAATGTGCCATTAAAGCCTAGACAGGCCGCCTCCCGGGCAGCACCGGCTCCCTCCAGCCCTGCAGCAGACGGCCCAGGAAAGCGCCAGAACGCTGGGCACTGCGGCCGCTGCAGCCCGCCCGGAGGTGTCCCTGCCGGGCCAGCACTGGGCCTTCAAGGGACGGAGCCCACCCGACCCCGACGTCCAGCAGCCGGGTACTCACTGCGGCCCGGCCTCCCGGCGGGGAAATGTGCCCGGCAGACGGGAGGGGGCTCTGCTGGCCGCCGGGCCTGTTCCCCAGCCCCCCATGGCCAAGCCAGGTACCGGCTGGGCCGACTCCACCTCCACGCAGCCCCCTTGATGCACAGGGCGCGTGGCGTCTCGTCCCTGGGGCCCTTCCCGGCAGTGCCGGGGAGTCGGGGGTTTATTTCCTGGACGAATCCTCGCGGATTTCAAGGCCGCGCCGCGGTGCCGGCGTCCACCTTCTGCGCCGCGGGGCTGGCGAGAAAAGAAACAGGAGTCGACCCGGGACGCAGCGCAGGCTCCTCGCCCGCCTTCCTCCGCCAGCTCCGTTTGCAAAGGACAGCGGCGCGGCGGGCGGTCGCGGCGCTCGGCTGCAGGGACGCGGGGCTCGCGGGGCCCGCAGAGGAAGCGGGGCCGGTGGAGCGCGTCCGCGGGGACTTGCCCGGCCAGGGCGCTGTCCTGAGGGTTTGCCCGAGGCGCGCCCCCGACTCCAGGGCCACAAGCGGCCAAGCATGGCCACGTCCTGTCCCTGCGCTCCGCGCGTCTCAGGCTCCCACCGCGGTGTCCTTTTTCGGGATGTGGCGGTGTCCGGCGGGGCAGGGCTGGCCATCCCCGCCTTCGGCTTCATCTCGCGCCCCGACGGGACTCGCGTTTCCCGCGGCCCCAAACCGCTCAGCACGCCCGGGCTGAAGCGGGGTCCGTCCAGGTGTCTCCAGTAGGGGCCGGGATGACACTGTCCTCAAGGGTAAAAGGGGGCGCGTGCGGAGGGAGCGGGCGCGCCGGAGCCGTCACAGCTTCTCGTTACAGTGTTTGCAGAGCGCCGAGGGCGTTCCGGAGAAGGCGGCGCACTTGTCGCGGCAAGGCCCCAGCGTGGCGCCCTGCGAGAAGGGATACACGGCGGCCTGGCCGAAGGGCGTCAGGGGAGCGGCAGGCACGGGCGCGGCCAGGCCCTGGCCCTGGTTGAGGTAGGCCACGAGGCGCCGCATCTCGTCCAGGGCCTGCGCCTGCATGAGGATGTAGTTCTTGGCGAGCAGCAGCGTGGCGATCTTGGAGAGCTTGCGCACCGACGGGCTGTGCGCGTAGGGGATGACGGCGCGCAGCCCGTCCAGCGCGTCGTTCAGGTCGTGCATGCGCCGCCGCTCGCGCGCGTTGATGCTCAGCCGCAGCGAGCGTTGCTCCCGGGGCCGCCGCCGTCCGTCCCCCGCGCCCCCGGGCCCGCGCCGCCGCCGCCGCTGCTCGAAGGCGTCGTCCTCGTCGCCACTCAGCTCGCCGCTGCTCTCGGCCACCGCGGCTGGGGCGCCGGGCGCGGGCACCGCAGGGAGGTCTCCGCCCGGGCCCGGTGCGCCGTAGCCGCGGGCCGCCTCGGCCTCGCGGGCCGCCCCGTAGGCGAGCCCGGCCGCCGCCGCGTAGCCGTGGCTCAGCGCCAGATACGTGTCCCCCGACAGCGACTTGAGCTCGGCCATGGCTGCACCGCCGGGACCCGAGGGCTCGCCAGGCGGGCGGGCGCTCATGAGTCCCGGCGCCTGCCGCGCTGTCCCCAGGCCGCCGGAGCCGCCCGATGCTGCCGTGCCGGGGCCCGGCCGGGGCGCGCGGGAGAGGGGCTGCGCTGCGCGTCTCCGGCGGTCTGTCCCGGCCAAGCCTCTGCCCGCCGGTCCTCTGCGTCCTCCCTTGCCCCCCGCCCCCGCCGGGGGCCCCCCCCCCCCACCCCTCCTCTTCCCCCCACCCCTCTTCCTCCCCCCACCCCTCCTCTTCCACCCCCTCCCCACCCCTCCTCCGTGCCGCCGCGCGCAGGCTGGGGCCGGGGGCGGGCTCTCGCTCCCACTCGCCCCCGTTTTAAGCAGCGGAGGCGACCGCTGGGACTTCGCGGCCGTCCAATCAGAGGGGACCTGGTGACTGCCTCTTCCCCGAGCCCATATTCACCAGCCGCGCAGACCGACGGGGCGGGGGCAGGGATCTCTGGGATCGAGAGAGCGGGAGGGCTGGATGCAGATGGGGTGAACACTGCGAGACCCAGGAGCTCTCGACCTGCTCCCTCTGTCCTCGGCCACCGCCTCTGCTGCCCCCAGGAGCTGCTCCCACAAAACGCTTGCGTCCCACTAGAGCGCCCGCCGCAGTCTGTCTTGTCCTGCGTCCCCTCCCACAGAAGCGCCTCCGGCGTCGCAGGACTGGCAGAGCGGGGTACTGGCAGCGCAGCCCCGCGGAGGCCTGAGCAGGTGTGGGGCGCGCGCCTGTGGCTCCCCCGGACTCCGCAGCCTGCCTGCCCCGAGCGCTCTGTGGCCCGGCGGGGCTGGGTAGGTGCGCCCAGGGACCTCGGGGGCCCCAGCCCCTGTGCCTCAAGGTTTCCAGCCCGGTTGCGTCCTGAGGTCCCCAAGGTCGGGTAGTGATTTGAAGGAGGGATCTGGTTTTTATGCTAAAACCTCCTCTTATTCAACAATCTTGGTATTTCACGGCTTGCCCTGCGGTGGAGGGTGAATTTTCTCAGTTCTCTGCTTGGGGGAGGGCCAGGACTTGGCCGTGGAGGGCGCAGCGCCGCAGACCTGCCGGGCTGGGCTCCCGCTTCCTGGTTGTCGCTGTTGGGTCAGAGAGCTCCTGGGGGCTCCCGGAGGGCCATCTGTTCCCAGCCAAGAAACCCACCTCGCCGGGCACCTGTGGGGGTGGCGAGCCCAGGTGGATGTCTGGTTCTGTGACTGGACTGCTTTCCTCAGGCTTTGGCAGCGGACAAGTCCCAGCCCCAGCGCGGGAATCACGTGAGCCTGTCCTACCTGTCCTCAGGTGCGCAGTGCAGGATGATGTTTCCAACGGGGAGGTTGTGAGGCTGAGGGCGGCCGGGGCCCTGGGCTCCTGTGCAGAGAATGCTGAAGAAATGTCTGGATTCATGAACTCACCAGTTTGTAAGTCTTCTCCAGGTTTTTCAACTGAAAATTAAAAACGTGGAAAGTCCACGGAGGCATCAAGAGCCTTTCCAGGTCTTCAGAGGTTTCACCTCCCTGCCTTTGCGAGCCTCCTAACAACGGGGTGAAACCCAGGACCCCAAACTCTCTCCCCGGTGGGGAGATGTTTCCCACTTGGTGGGGAGAGCCTCTGGCCAGGGCATCCTGGGAACTACCACTGCAAGGCCCTGCTGTGTGACCTTGGCCAGGAAGCCTCACACTCTGCCCTCCATATCCCACCAGCAAGAGCGGCGCGGGTGCAGCTGCGTGGCGCCTCCTCTGCGCTGCGGGAGGGAGAGCAGGCACCTGGTGCCAGTGTGTGGAGCAAATGGAGAGAGCCGTGTGCTCTCTGGAAGGATCTGGAAATCCAGCAACCGCTGGAATCCCAGCTTTCCAGAGCTTCCAGGCTGGGTGCGAGTGTGCAAGGAGGAGACACATGACACGTGAGTGAGCAATCACGGAAAACCTCAGCCCTTGCTCCAGCCCTGCAGAGGCAGGTTGGAGGGGGTGCCTGGGAGACCTGCCGCCCGGCTCACCTGCCGCCCGGCTCACCTGCCGCCCGGCTCACCTGCCGCCCGGCTCACCTGCCGCCCGGCTCACCTGCCGTCCTGCTCAGCCTCCTCGCGTCTGTCCTGAGCGCTCCCCCACTGGCCGGCAGTCTGTTCGTGTGCAGCATGGGTGGACACGTCTCAGGCAAAGGACGGGACGTGCCAGTACCAAGATGTTGTCCCACCTGCCTCTGTTCTCTGACCTGGGGTGAAAGGGCAGAGCCCCTGGTGTGTTCAGGGGGCCATGCTGCCTGGGCCAGGTCTGAAGGGGGGAGTAGGGGTCAGGCCAAGGGGTGGGGTGAGGGCACCTCTGACAGGGCACAGTTAGCAGGGAGGGGGGGAGACACACTGGAGGGGCAGGGAGGGGCCAGGATGAGCCTGAGAGCAAGCAAAGGGTCCTCGGGTGGACTTCAGGGGAGGTGGGGCGGGCAGGGCTGGCAGGGGCCATGTGGTTGGGGAACTCCAGGGGCCTGCCTTCCCCCTGGGCCCCTCCAGGTGTGCTGGCAAAGCTGTGGAGGGAGGCTCAGGCAGTGGTAGGTGAAGGAAGAAGAAGGCAGGTTTGGGACTCGGGAGGACGTCCTGGGGGTGGCTCGGGGGGTTCAGGGCACAGCCCTGGGGCAGGCGGAGGACCTGCTTGAGGGGAGGGCGGTACCTCCTGGGCCACGTGAGCCACCCAAGGTTGGCGGGGAGGCGCGTGCGCGCAAGTGCGCGCGTGAAGCCGGGTGTCCGGGGAGGGCACGGGGACTGAGCCCCGGGGACTGAGCCCCGGGCCCGGATGGGATCGGCTTTGAGAAGAGCCCTTGTGGGGCCACGTGGGGCGATGACATGAGAGCCAACGCCTGGGCCCCGCCCTGGAGATTCTGCTGCCTTGGCGTGGGGCGGGGCCGGCCGGGGAACCTTTGCGTGGGTCTACCTGGGCGCAGGTGTCGTTTCGCTGGTGGAGGAGGGCTGGGCGTGGGAACCGGGACGGGGCGCGGGGCCGCACTCCTGGGGCGGTGAAGCAGCCCCCAGTGGAAGCCCACTAGCCTGCAGAGCTGAGGTCTGACGTTGGGAAAAACCCGCGGAAAATCGAAATTGAACCTGGTCAAGCTTCCGGAACGAGGTCGTTTTCGGTCAGACGCTGCCACCTGCTGGCCACCGCGGAGACTGCGGCGGGGTCCCCAAAGCGCTGGGTCCTGGTTGAACCGCCTGCTCTCCGGGTGGGGGTGGGTGGGGAGCGCTTCGCAGGTGCCTGCCAACCCCCCACCCCCGCCGTCTCATTCTGTCCTTGGGGTCGGGAGCTCTTCCCTGTGGCAGGTAGGACAGACAGGTGGGGCAAGTGGGGCAGGTGAGGTGTGAGGTGTGAGGTCCAGGCCTAGCGCACCATCCTGGGCGCAGGTAGCACAGGGTGGGGCAGCCCGGTCTCCACAGATAACCTGGGGGCGGTCCCTAACCCCCCTGTGGGGGTCTGTCCGTGGGGCCCGGGGACGTGGCCCTGTTGGCTCTTCTCAGTCATGTGTGTGGCCTTGGGGTCCCCGCCATGGCTCTGCTCTTACGCCACCTCTTGGGACCCTCAAATGCAAGGGCCTTTATGAGTGGCCCCAAGACACGTCCAAGGCCAGCCCCTGTTCCTGAGAATGGGGTGCTGTCTGGAAGTGCGGTCTGTGAAGACGAGGCCTCGCTGGAGGAGGGTGGGCTGAGGCCCAGCATGACTGGGGACCTCACACGAGTTCGGACACAGACACAGGGAGACGCAGAGAGGACGCCACGTGACAGCGGGGGCAGGGATGGGGACGTGGCCTCAAGCCCGGGAGCCCGGGCCTGCCAGGAGCTGGAGGGGCCGGGGAGGGTCCCCCACAGCACGCCCGAGGGAGCACGACCCTGCCACAGCACTGCTTTGACTTCTGCCTCCCGGCCTCCAGAACTGGGAGAGAGGAATCCCTGCCCTTGTAAGGCCCTAGCTGGCGGGCCCCAGCTGCTCCTGCTGCTGGATGTCGAGGGGAAGGGAGGGTTGGGAGGGCGGGGGGGCGGGGGAGGCCGACATGGAGCACAGCAGGGCCACGGGGGGCCCGGGAGCCAGGCTAGAGGTGGGGGGAGGCATAGACTTGCTCTGGCTGCGTGGCCGTGGGCAAGTCACGGTGTCCTCTGTGAAATGGAGATACTGGCCCAGTTGAGAAAATCTACCTGCAAACGGGAAAAGTCACCTGTACCCTCCCACAGACAATGCCTCCAAAATGCCACAGTCTCTGCAACGTGCTTGTCTTCTGCAGGCTCCAAGCAGAAGAGGACGTTCTGCGAGGCCCTGCCCAGGGCCCCACCCGGCCTCCTCAGCGCTGCAGCTGGACCTCCAGAGTCAGCTCTCGTTTCACGATGCGGGAGGCATTCATCATTTCTACGTCAAATGTAATATCGTCTTAAAAAAATCACGGAGCCGGTTTTGTGTGAAGTCACATTGGCACACGTTGGGGTTTCGCAAACTTAAACCTAGATGCTGGCTAAAAAATGCCTTAAGAGTTTTTATTTCCAACCTCTCCATATTTCTGTAGATTTTGTTTTGCACCCCCAAACTTGCTTTTGAGCTGTTTCTGCTGATGTTTCCTAAACACGGGAGGCTAAACAACCCTGCGGAGTCTTTGCAGTCTGGACATAGTTAACCCCTTGGGGGGCGTCCCCTGGGCCAGGTCCCCGGAGCGGGGGGGCTGGGCGGTTCCCCTGGGCTGACCTGGACCTCAGGTTTGGGTGAGGCTCTGCCACCCCCCAGCCTGTTTGGCGTGATGGAGGGACAGCCTTGGCAGAGACCCGGACCCCATCTCTTGGGGGGCTCTGGCTGGTCACAGGGGACCTTTCTGATACCTGCCCCCAGGTGCCTTTTATCAAGGGCCTCTGGACAGCGCTTTGTAAATGCCCCCAAGGCGCTGGAAGCTGACCACTCCTGCCTTCTGCCCTTCTGGGCTCAATGCGCTGCCCCAGGGGGCGTGAAGGAAGATCAGACCCGGCTCCAGCAGCGGAGACTGCCTCTGCTCAAGCTCTCACTCCAAGCTCACAAACACACCTCCTACATTTGTGGAGCATTCGGCAGCTGCAAGCTCTCTGCTCCCTCCCTCCCTGTCCCCCCTCCTTCTTCCTCCCTCCCTCCCCTCTCCCATCCCTCCCTCCCTGCCTCTTCCTCCCTCCCCTCCCTCTCCCCAGGTTTGCAGGCATCCTCATGTGCCTCTCTGTTCCACTGAGTTGAGGAAGTGCCTTTTGCTTTCCCTTTTGAGGAGCAGCGGTATGGAGATATAATTCCCGCATCAAATAATGCACCCATTGAAAGCGCACAAGAATTTAGTGCCTTCACAGCAGGGTGCAGCCACCCCTCTGTGTAGCTCCAGAACATTCTCCTCACCCCAAAAGGAAGCCCCGTGCCCGTTAGCAGTCACTTTGCATCCCCTCCCGCCAGCCCCCGCAACTAGCTGGACGTTTCCTGCAGATGGAATCAGGCAGCACGTGGGCCTCCGTGGCTGCTTCTGCGCAGTGCGACCTCTGGACCTCAGCCTGAGGCCCGCCCCTGTGTCCAGGGGACCTCCAGGGCTGTGTGGGCCCTTGGTGGGGGCCGCAGGGCTCCCAGACCCCTGCCCACCGACTCGGCCTGCAGACTCCCCACGGAGGCAGTGCCCGTTGGAGATTCCGGCAGGGAGGCCCTGGAAGCAAGCACAGCCGCCTCCTCGTGGAGTTGGCTCCCCAAGCTGCCCCTTGGTTTGCGGCACAGCCCCTGGGCTGGGTCGGGTGCCTGCCCTCGCCGCCTCCTCTCCGTCCCCGCACGGGCCCCTGGCTGACCAGGCCTCTCTCCATCAAGATGGGGCCTCCTGGGCGCCCGCAGATGGAGCCCTGGCTCCTTGGATATTTCCACTTGCTCTGTTTCTGCCGCTCGGTTTTTAGCTGCTGCCCAGGTGTCACCATGTGCCATCTAGATGCTCAAAGACTTCGAGCAAGGTCTTGGCCTTTGGCTGTCTTCGCTGCTATCGCCTTAGAATGGGGTACCTGGAGCTGCAGGTTAAAACTCCACAGTGACGCGAGCCGCTGCGGCAGTGGTTTTGTCAGACGGCGCCCATTTCCCATCTGGCTGTCCGTCCGTCCCTCCCTGCATCTCTGCTTTCCTCCCTGAAGAACCCTTCAGCACTGCCCTTACTGAGAAAACGCTGGTGACAAATTCTCTTAGTTTTTGCCTGAAAATGCTTTTCCTTTTCCTTTTTTTTTTTTTGAAGAAATAATTTATCTTTTATTCTTTTCAAGAGAAAATGCAAAGTTACACGGCTTCCTAACACTGGCAGGGCCAAAGCAAATACAGAATTCAGCTGAGAGAGAGAGATGGCGAAGGAGAAGAGGACACAGCAGGCCTTGGGTCTGAAAGAGCCCAGGATCCCTGTCCGCGGTAGGTGATGGCACCTGCCAGTAAGCGCCCTAGCTTGTCTGTGGGACTTCCTCACTCGAATGTGTCTGGGCGGATTCCAGAGCTCTTTACCAAAGCGTGCGGAAAACCTGGTTTTTCCCTTCCTTCTTGAAGAATGTTTTTGCTGGCTGTGAAAGTCTACACTGGGTATTATTTTCTCTCAGAATTTGAAGATATCCCGTCATCTCTTGGCTTTTGTTGTTTCTGTTGAGAAGAGGTTCCCTTCAAAGAGTGCCCACTGCTGCGAACTGCTTTCCCCTCTAACTTATTTAGTGCTGTTTCTCTCCTGTGGGGAATTTCTGTCTATGCAGATGTAGCCAGATTAGTGAAGTGAGTGGAAATCAGCGGAGCCTCGTGGCCGCATCACCCTGCCCCCCACCTTCAGCCAGGGCCCAGCCTGCTCCAACCCATCCGCTCCCCACCCCACATTGTTTTGAAGCCAATCCCAGGTGACTCATCCTTCATCTGTACATATCTCAGACTGGATCACAAAATAAGGATGAAAAAACAATCCACAATACCGTTCACACCTAAAAACCAGTAACGACAGATTTGGTGATATTAGGGAATTACCAATGTTCATGTTTTCAAGGGTTTTCATGGCGTGACTTCTTTAAACTTGAAAAGCCAGACTTAGGGTCCAGATAAGCTCCTCACAGGATGATGGGCTGCTGCGCCTTTAAGTTTTTCTTTTACCTGCTCGTTCCCCCCCATCGCTTTGCCTCTTGGAATTCATTTGCTGAAGAACCTGGGTTGTCTGTGACAGGTTGAATTACGGGCCCCAGAAGAACATGTTCTTACCCGAATCCATTCCTGTGGCTGTGAACCCCTGTCAATAGGCCCTTTCGCTGGGGCTCCTTCAGTTAGGGGCAGCCCAGCTGGCTCAGGACGGAGGAGCCTTGGGAGCAGCCGGAAGCTGGAAGTCAGTGGGACCTGGGAGCAAAAGGAGAGGCCAGGAGAAGCCGCCATGAGCATCGCCATGTGACGGAAAAGCCAAGGACCAGGGGCTGCTGGCAGCTGGGCCCAGAACGCCACAGTCCTCTGGGAGAAAGCACCGCCTGGATGGTGCCTTGTGTTTTTCTTCTCCTAGCCTCAAAACGGTGAGCCAATAAATTCCCGTTGATTAAGTCACCCCATTGCGTGGTCTTTGCTTTAGCAGCTGGGAAAGAAAACGAGTCCCCCAAGGTCCGGCATCTGCAGACCGCAGCTCTGGGGTGTGCTTTATCAGTGTGCCCTCTGCCTGCTTGCAGTGTTTTCTCTTTGTCTTTGGTTTTCAGCAGTTTTACTATCAGGTACCAAGATATGGATTTCTTTTTATTTGTTCTTCCTGCATTCATGAGGCTTCTTGACTGTGTGAATTGATGTCTTTCATTAGTTTTGGAAATTTCCTGGCTATCAACTCTTAAATATTGCTTCAACCCCATTTTCTCTCTCCTCTCCTTCTGGCTTCCAAATGTATGTGCAGTGGTCCTACTCCCTGAAGCCGTTATGTATCTTACCTTCTCTTCTCAATTTCCCATTGTCTTTCCCATTGTTTTTCTCTCCATACTTACTCTGGATATTTTCTACTGACCTATCTCCTAGTCCACTAATTCTCTCTCTCAGGCTGTATTTGCTATTAAAGCTGTCCACTGAAGCTTAATTTTAGTGATTTAAATGTTCTGTGCTAGAATTTTCATTTGTTTTTTGTGTTTCTCTGATGAAGTCCAAATCTTTCCTTTTAGTTCCCAGAACACTTAAGCAGGGCTCTATTGAAGTCCATGCCTGGCTCCTCCATGGGTCTGATTCTGTCGTCTGTTGTTTGTTTTTTTTTTTTTTTTCAAAGATTTTATTTATTTATTCATTTATCCCCCCCTTGCTGCTTGTGCTCGCTGGGTCAGCTAACCACGCCGTGCAGGCGGGCTTGCCTTCACCAGGAGGCCCCGGGAACTGAACCCGGGGCCTCCCATATGGTAAACGGGAGCCCTACTGATTGAGCCACAGTCGCTTCCCTGTTGTTTATGTTTTCATTCATGCCGATTTGTTTCCTCGAGTGTCTGGATTTCTTATTGTTTGCAAATTTCTCTTGTAGAAATCATTTGAGGCCTATTTTATTTTCCTCCAGAGAGTTTTACCTTTGCTTCTGCCAGACAGCCCAGAAGGGTTCCCGAGGCTCTCGGCTCAGGATCTGCGATGCTCCCAGGGAAAGGGGGTTGCGGCACAGGTGGGGCTCTCTTCTCTCGGTCTCTAGCTTCCCCTAAATCCTCATAGCATTCCAAGTGAATACCTTTTATATTTTGTTCAACTTTCGCAGTTGCCCTCAGAAGGAGGATGGGTCCAAATTAACCAGTTTCCCATTGTATCCGAAGTGGAAGTCTGATGGGGTCTTTTTCAGTCCTGCCCAGCATTGCTTCGGAGCTCACCTCTTCCCCTTTTAGAAACCGTGATTGTCAGCAGCTAGTGTTTAAAGAGTGGGCTCCATGGCCACGCCTCTCAGCCCCTTGCTGCTTTCTCCTCTCCCTGATGTTCCCCTCTTGGTCCTTGGGCTTCCCTCTCGACCCCACCCCCTTGGAGGGCTCGACCCACAGCCTGTGTGAGAGTGATGGTCTCTGCCCAGACTGCTCTCCCGAGCCCTGGACTCATGAGTCTATCTGCCCGCTCAACCCCT
>JAKSZT010054278.1:351728-402303 GCA_026826555.1 Tolypeutes matacus | reverse complement strand
GGAACGTGGGAGTAGTGGGGGACACCCACCCTCCGGTTTGGGCATTGTGCCCCTCGCGGCCTCCTGCACCCTGCGGCAGCTCCTGGCCTGGGGGGAGCTGTGCTCTGGGGGTGCCCTGTTTTCCAAGGGCGTTGGACACCTGCGCACCGCACGTGTGGGTGTCCACAGCCTCCACTCCCGCTTGGCCACGACTGTGCCCAGTGCCTGACGCAGGGGCTTGGGAGACCTGCCAGGCCCAAGGCACTGTTCTCTCCTTGCCCTGGGGTCTCTGTTATCACCAAGGCTTTGGCCCCAGGGAGGCGTGGCATTGGGTGGTGAGAGACGCTGGTGGCTGCCGCCGTGCACCCCAAACCGCCCCGCGCGTGTGCTGGGAGTGGCCTGGTCAGAGGGTGGAGGTGCCTTCCTTCTACAAATGAGGAGCATCTCCAAGGAGCTCGTGGCTGCCCCTGGCAGAGGCACAGGGAGGCTGGGCAGTGCACGCCGGTTTGTTCCTCGGTTTGTGATGATTCCATTATTTTGGGTGAAGGCTCCAAAAAGTTCAGGTACCGCCAACCCTTTTGCATTTCTTCTTTCTGCAGGTGCAAGCTTGCAGGTGCACATGCACACACATTCAGGCACACACATAGCAGAGCACGCACACTCATGCATGTGCACAAGGCTCACACATGCCCCCGTGATGCCCTGGCTGTGCCCCCACCGGCACCTGCAACATGAGTTTGTCCCAGTCCAGCCTGGATGGACAGCTGGGCCCAAAGGAGTTCATTTCGATTCCATCCCCCAAGTGCCTCCAGAGGACACGTGCCCCAAATGGCAGTGTCCGTGAGCTCCGTGTGCATGGGGCTGCCCCACTCCCCATGGGAACCTCCCCCAAAGCCCTCCCTTGTCCTGCTTCTGTCCTGCTGGAGCCTGTTCCAGCCCAGGGCCGCCTGTCCTCCCCTTGTGGGAGGTTACTGACCAGCAGTGCCCTCTGGTCTTAGGCTGCTTGAGCAGAGAGGGGCAGGGGACAGGAAACAAGCAGCGGATCCCTCCACATGTGCAGGCTTCCTGCGGAAAGGCAGCTTCCCACCCTCGGGGCTCTTGTTCCTTCGTCCTCTAAGGCAGGATTGCCCTTGCTGAGCTCACGCCTCGTGTGACTCACTTGTCTGGGGCAGTGAGTAGGAGCTGACTTGCCCAGGAGTGAGGCCCCTGCCTGCTCCAGCAGGGGTCGGGGTGATCTGGGGGGCCCTCCAGGAACCTGCCCTTGGATGAGGGAATGGGGTCACAGAGTCCCAAGTGCTCTTACTGGGGGTGGGGGCAGGAGTCTGCTGAGCACAGGCTGAATCGGCTCCTGGTTATGGTTCCAGGGGGCAAGTGAGGGTCCAGGAGGTCCATAAATCATGCCGACATCTCCTAACTCACAACAGGTCAGACATGGTCACTCTTGGTTCGGGTAATGGAGAGTGACTTCTCCCTTATTGAACAAGGACCCAACACATCCCTTCCGTAAAGGGGCACTGAACACAAGGAGTGCCCTCGCTGTGTCTTCACTGTGCTCCCCGAGAGCACGAGGCTGACGCCAGCTCGAGGCCGGTGGCCTGTGTGCTGCTCCACGTCCGCTCACAGAATGGCTGGCAAGTGCCGGAGACCTGCCACCGCCGAACGGGCTGTCCCTTGGGGGCACCCCCTTTCCAACTCTCTTTGCATCCTGCTTGTCACACGTCCTCTCGGCCCGGGTCCAGAACCCGCTGACACGGCCCGGCGGGGTGCAGCGTGCCGACTGGGGCCCGTGGCCGTGGCCAGCCATGATGCTGGATGCAGGTTCCACCACTGGAGAGTCGCTGAGCCCGGGCCTCGCCGGTGGGTTTGGGGAGGCTGCTGGGCTGGTGGGGGCGCCCCGTGCTGGAGCCTGGGGCCCGAGTGTTCGGCCACCATCTGCCATCCTGGCCTCAGAAACCCGGGGAGAGGCAAGCTGCGGGAGCCTGTGTCCCCCGAGTGTGCGGGCGGTCGCTGACGCGGCGCCCTCCGCGCAGCAGGGCCTGGCTCCAGGAAGTGCCCTGTGCAGCGGCCCCCAGGAGGCCGCCTGACTCCGCACCCGCCCAGGCCACACGCCGCTGAGCTTGGCCGGGCCGCAGCGCTGCCCCGAGCCTCTGCTGACTGAGGCACACGCAGGCCTCTCAGAGCCCCTCCAGCCGGTCTGCCAGGACCACCGTTCCCCGCCCAAGGTGCTGAAGCTGCGAGCCCCCACGGGGCGAGTCCGTCCACAGCCACCCACGCCCACAGCCGCAGCCGGCAGGGGTCTGACCTGTGGGGGAGCCAGAGGCTCCCACAGGAAGGGACCCTCCTGCTGAGACCTGCTGTTGCCTCTGTCTGGAGGGGGGAGCAGGGGGGAGATGTGGAGAGGCCAGATAAGTGGGTGGGACCCTCCCCTGACTGATGGGTTGGGTGGCGGGACTCCCCCCACTGTTGGGCTGTGGGGATGGGTCTCCCGCCCACTGATGGGCTGGGGGGGGGCAGGATTCCCTGTTGTTGTGTGGCAGAAACTGGGGACAAATCCACTGTCCAAGGGGGCACTGGGTGGGGTCAGCGCCCCACTTGCCCACCGGCCCCTGGCGTCTCGCTGAGCCTCAGTTTCCTGCCTGTGCCCAGGGGAGGTAACTTCGGGCCCCAGGGCTGTTGTGAAGAATAAACCAAGACGGCATCTCCGGCCTGTGTGGCGCGGTTCCCGGAGGTGAGCTCGCACGCGACGCTGGAGCAGCGGAGCCGCCGTGGCTGCCGCCGCTGGCTAAATCGTCCGCTCTGGAATCAAGGCCTTAGGGAACACGAGGGGCAAGGCCGTGCTGCGTCCAAACGCCCCTGTGTTTACTTCTGTCATCTAGGGAACAAAAAGGGAAAGTCAAAGCGCACGGACTGGCTATGTGAGCGTTCCCGCGGGAAGCTCAGCCCTCCGGGGCGAGCGCGCACGTTCCTGCAGAGACTTTCCACGCATCTGAACCAGAAGTGGGTTTCCAGGCAGGTTCTGGGCCTCTTCCCGGGACAGAAAGTGGGAACACCGGGTCCGTCTCAGCAGCTTGTGAGTACTCAGCTTACGGCTGGAACATAACGGATTCACCTAAATCCCTTTGGAGAGTTAAACGTTCTTCATTATTTTAACCCGTTGTACTGGGTCCCAGTAAGACGCAGCCTTCCTCCTGTGTTTCCCGGCGGCCATTTGTCTTTCTCCCCGCCTCGGCCCGTTGTTTGTCGAGTCGTAAGTGTGCTTTGTGTATGACGGCCCCCGCCGGACGCCGTGCCCCCGGGGCCAAGCCTGGCGTAGTCCTCACGTCGTGTTGGGTCCAGGGTGAGGGCGAAGGGGGCCACTGCGGGCTCCTGGCTCAGCTTTGGGGAAGAAGAGCTTGTCTGGCAGGGGCAGACTCCACCTGCATTGAGAGGGCGAGGGGAGGGTGTCCGAGGAAATTTCCGAGGGTCCCTTCAGGAAGCCGGGCAGAGTGATGGACAGGAGACCCCATGAAGAGCCTGCGAGCGACACCGCGGGGCGGGGGGTGGGGGCAGAGAGAGGTGCGGAGATGCCCCTGGGAGGCACGCAGTGGGCGAGGCCCATTGGCCCCCTGCCCATGCCGCAGGACGAGCCAGGACTGGACGCCCAGTGGCCGCCTCCCCCCGTGACCCCAGGTGTGTGCCGCTGACCACTGGGCAGCCCCGTCCCTTGGCACCGGTGGCTGCTGCCAGACTTGGCTCTTGGGGACCCTCTCGGCGGGGGTGGGGAGTACCTGGGTCTCAAGCCCACCCTCCTTCCCACGTGTACTGAAGGCAGGTGGGGGCTCTGGGACCTCCAGCCTTGGTCCCTGGGCATGCTTTAGGGGCTGTGGTCTGGCCAGGAGGAGCCGCCAGTGCCCTCGCCTCGTTGGGGCCTCTAGGGTGCCCTTCCTTGCAGGGACCCCAAGTTCATGAGGGGACATCCCTGGCCGTGCCCAGGCCACGAGGCTCCAGGATGGCCGTGGACTGGGCCGGCTCGGGGAAGGGACTCGGGGCCCACGCGCCGCTGCAGCCGGGGGTGGGCAGGAGTGTCCGGGTGGCAGCCCTGGCCTGGCCTGTTGTCCTTTGCGGCAGGAGCACAGCCACTGGGCGTCCACACTCGGGGCGCCTCGCAGCCTGGGGGTGGCGGGAGGGCTGTGGAGGGCCCGGGCTGGCACCTCCCCAGAGGCTGCAAGTGCCTTGGCACGGCGGCGGAGGGTGGCGTCCGAGTCACGCTAACGCTTCCAAGTCCTGGGGGCCGGTCCCAGAGGTCCAGCTCCTGCAGTGGAGTTGGCGGGAATGCCAAGCAGACCCCTGCCCCTGCCCAGCCCACGGGGAGGACGAGGGGCAGGATGGCCTCGCTTCAGGGGTGCAGCCCAGCGGCGCTGGGTGTGGGACAGGCTCCGTGGGGAGGGTGGGAGCGGGCCCCCCAGGAAATGCTGCTCCCTGCCTCCGAGCGCCGCCTCCCCAGCCACAGGAGGGGCCCTGGGCTGCTTCCACCAGCTGCATTTCTTCAGGGCGTCCCAGCCTGCCCTGCGCCCAGCTTTGCCCAGCGCCTCTCCCCGCCCCGCAGGGACCCCTGGGAGGGAGCAGAAGGGTGGGGAGAGGCTCAGCTGGGCCCGGAAGGGGTTTGGGGGGTGGGTCCCATGCCTGGGAAGGCCGGGCAGGGGCCTCTTCCAGGGCATCTGCCTTTTATATGGTGAGCGATGCCAGGGCCCTGCTTAGCCCAGGAGGCAGCGCTGGCGCGGGATTTCAGATGCTGCGCGTGCGTGCGTGCATGCGTGCGTTTCTGTGGGTGTGCGTGGATGTGTGCTGCTGAGCGTGCCTGGGAGTGCGTGTGCCTGGGAGCGCGTGTGCCTGGGA
This sequence comes from Tolypeutes matacus, assembly GCA_026826555.1. Taxonomy (NCBI): domain Eukaryota; kingdom Metazoa; phylum Chordata; class Mammalia; order Cingulata; family Chlamyphoridae; genus Tolypeutes; species Tolypeutes matacus. Next base: position 397,449 of record JAKSZT010054278.1, on the reverse strand, counting down.
GCGCGTGTGCCTGCAGGCGCGTGCGAGCGCCTGAGTGGGCCTGAGCTGCTGGGCCCGCAGTTCGGCCACGCCCGGCCCCTGTCCCTGCCCCTTCCCAGGTGCTGCTCTAAGGTCCCCCAGGGACCAGGCCTCAGCAGGCCCCGCGCTCAGCTCTGGCGCCCTGCCGCCGCTGCGGGGAAATCGGTGGTGATCGCCCCTCTGACCGTGCGTTTGGGGGGGCCGCTGGCGGTGAGTGCCACGTGACGTGACCACGGAACCACCGAGATTCTGCACTGGTGTTAAATGTCCCTGTATTTGCATCTAGAACATGAAGACAAACAGCAAAATTCATGCTAGTGATTTAAAATCTTAATTCCTTACTTAGAACGACATTGACTAGCAAATGAAAGACACAAACGGACAGAGAGACTGCAGGAAAAAGAAAAACACTTTCTACTTTAGCATCTTTCCTGCTTTTTTCATAGCATGCGGGTCCCACACACCACCAGGCCTGGTGAGGGGCTTTCTCTCCAGTCTCCTGCGTTCCCAGCGCCCTCCCCACCACTGCTTTCTCCAGGGCTGCAGGTGAGGCCCCCCCTCCCCTGCCCTGCCCTCCCCTGCCCTCCCCTCTCCTGCCTTTGCAGGACATCATCTGTTTGTGGTCACAGTCGGAGCTGAGGCTCACGCTGACAAATGTCAGTGATTTGCCAGCAATGCTCCCCTGGGGGGCGAGGGGTGCAGTTGGGGAACCTTTGCCAGCAATGCTGCCCCGGTTTGTGCTGCCTCATCAACTTCGTGCCAAGTGTGTGGGGGGGCCTGGGGCATCTTTTGGCTGTTGTCAACTCTAGAATGTTCTTTGGTGCCTTGGGGGGCGGTGCCTGCAGGGTGCAGTCCATGAGGAGGGACCCTCCCCAGCTTTGAAAGTTGACGGGAGAGGACCCTGAGGAGGGGCAGGGGGCTGGGGAAGACGGGGTCTTTTTTGAAGCCAGGAAGGGGCCCCGGGCTTGGGTCCAGGGCAAGGGGAGGGGGCTGTGATGTGGGGACGGGAGGAGGCGGGGCCTCAGGAGGCAGGTGCTTCAGGTCCCCCTGCCCTCCTCCTGGGGCTGCATTGCCCCCCACCGTGGCATTCCGGGGCCGCGCCTGCAGGAGCAAACCCACCGGGACTGCCCAGTGACGAAGGGGCTCTTCGTGGGTCCCTCTCTCATCGGTGGTCCTGGCCGCCAGCCCTCAGGCTCGGGGCGGTCGGGCTGTGGGCAGCAGTGAGGTGGGGGCCGGGAGCTGCAGGCCCACAGGCACGGCTCAGCCCTCACGGCGGGGTCCTGCAGCCCCCTCTGCACAGGGAGTGCCGGCCTTAACTGGGGACGCCTCGGCGCTGGTGCCCGGGCCAGCGGCCTTGGCCAATCTGCTGGTTTCAGCCTCGGTGGCCGGCTGGTGGGAGCAGCTGCGGCGTTGTTTATGGTGAGTTTAATAATCGGCGCCACCAGTGCAGTCACGGGTGGGAACGGCAAGTGGAGCTTTTGAACAGCGCGCTTGGATTTGGTCACTGGCAGGAAAAAGGCAAAGGAAGTGCTTTCACCACCCGAGGGGGTGGGGTGGGAGAGGGGGCCCAGGCCTGCGGGGCCAGCAGCTCACCCCGACCAGGGCAGGGGTCTCCCCGTGGCCAGAGCCAATCGCGGCCACGGGCCTTTCTCTTCTCAGACGAGCCGTGATGCTCCACGCCTCGCTCGCCTGCGCTTGGGCGCTGGAATGAGCCCAGTGTTCGCTGAGACCAGAGAGAACAGGGCATCTGTCAGGACAGATGGCGGTTTGTGCCCGAGCGCGACAAGCTCGGGTCGGCATAGATAAGCCCTGGAAGTGGGAGCCCGGGGAGCGTGCTGGGTGAGATACTGGGTCTTTCGCGGCTGTGTCCAGAATTAGTTTGAACATCTTTCTGATTTGAGAATAAGGTTCCTCAGTCAGAAATGGAATGAGAGTAAAGAAACAAAACACAGTGAGGCTGGGAGCGGCTGAGAGCCCTCGCCCCAGAGCCAGACCTTCCCGGGTGGGCAGGGCGTGAGCGCACGCACAGCCACGGCTACCTGGCACAGGACACGCGTGTGCGGCCGGGGCCAGCTGGTGCAGGACCCACGCAGCCCCACCTGTGTGTGGGCTCGTGAGGCTGCGTGGCCGTGGCTGCTCTGGCCCAGCCTGCAAGGGACAGCCCTGGCCCCAAGGACTGTGCTGAAGAGAGCAGGCGGGGCGGGGGCACAGCCACGAAGGCCCCGGGGGGACGGCAGGTGCTGCCTCTCCTGCTGCCTGTGCCTCTCTCCACCGCGCCCGTGAACCCAAATCCGCGTCCACCCAGAGCCTCAGGATGTGCCCTAATTCGGAGGAAGGGTCTTAGCGGGTGTGAGTAGTCAGAATGCACCGTGCTGGCTCACGGTGGGCCCTGACACAAAGAGGACAGACAGACAGACAGACACGTAGGGAAGGGGGTGGTGTGGAGACGGAAGGCCTGGGGTCGCCAGGCTCTGGAGAGGCAGGGAGGACCCTCCCCAGAGCCGTGGAGCAGCAGCCCGGCCCGCGCCAGGTCCTCAGACTTTGGCCGCCAGGACTGCGGAGACCAAACGCCTGTTGGGGGGGGGGGGCTATACAAGCCCCAAGCACCTGCCACGGCTCCCTGAACACTGGGACCTGCTCCCCGACCAAGCCCTCTCGCTGCCTGCCTGGCTGCCATTGCACCGCACAGCAGCCTTGTTCTGGGGGGGCTGGACTGGGGGGCGGAGAAGGGCCTGCTCATCGCAGGATGTAAATGCAGAGAGGGGGCCACAGAGGAATGAGGGGGATCGGAGGGGACTGACCCTTTCCCTCGGGTCATCTCAGAGCCACAAGCTCTTTCCTGGTGACAGTGACTCAAGCTTGGCTGCAAAGGGACAGATGGTGAAGCCTGTTCAACAGGTCCTGTGGGGATCAGCTCCATTTGCTCCTAAGCCAGAGGGGGTGCAGGCCCTCCAGTGCCCTCCACCCCCGCGTTCTGCGCCTCCCAGCAAAGTCATATGCGTCTGGAAGGGGCGGCAGGGGCCCTTCAGGCCGGAGCGTGGGCCTGCAGGAGCTCACAGACCCCCGGCCGCAGGCCTGTGCGGCCTCTGCCCCCGCACACGCAGAGGTGGGGCCAGGGGACAGCGGCCGCGGGGCGGGCTTCTCTTCCACAGCTGGACTCGTCGTCTGGGGAGACAGAGGAGGTCTAGGGGCTCGAGGCCCGGTGGGATCCCCGGTGGGACCCCGGGGAGGGAGCGGCAGCCGTGTCCGGATCATGTGCTCCCCTGAGGAGATGCGGACCTCGGGGGAGGCTGCGGCCGGGCACGCTTCCCACCCTGTGGTGCACAGGTTCACGGGGGACCCCAGGGGTGCAGAGGCTGGTGCAGCCGGCAGGGAGGGGCCGGGGCTCCTCCCAGGTCGCGCCGGGGGACGGGGCCACTTTCCGTTGGGGCTGCGCCCGGACCCACAGCGCGCTCCCGGGGAGCGCGCCCTCGGTTAGACTTGGTACTAGGGAGCCATTGAGGACACGTCTGGGGAGGAATTCATGGAGAGCTGGGGAAGCAGAACAGCCACGGGGAGGACGGGAGCCATCGCTGTCCAGCAGGATCCTGCAGGGCTCTTGGGGTTCCAGCTACACCCATGGCTGTGCCCCCCCACCCCCAGGCCAGGCTGCTGGGCTGAGGGCACCTGGCACCCTCTGCTCTCTGGGCCCAATCACTTGAGCTGCCTCCGCCCCCTGCTTGTTGTGTCTCTCATTATGTTTCCTCCTTGTGTCATCTCATTGCATCAGCTCCTCGTGTCAGCTCGCCAAGCCCTTTGTGCCAGCTCGCTGTCTTGCTCATCTTCTTTGTGAGGCATGGGAACCAAACCCAGGACCTCCCATGTGGTAGGTGGGCACCCAACTACGCGAGCCACATCAGCTTCCCAAGACCTTTATTTTGAAATAATTTCGAACATACAAGACAGTTGCAAAAATAATACCAAACCCGCTGAGATACCTAGAGCCACCAACTCCAAACATTTTGCCACACTTGCCCTGTTATTCTATCACCCAGCTATCCATCTGTCCATCCAGCCCTCCATTTATCCACCCACCCATCCACCCACCCACCCACCCATCCATCCATCCATCCATCCATCCATCCACCCACCCACCCATCCATCCATCCATCCATCCATCCATCCATCCATCCATCCACCCACCCACCCACCCATCCATCCATCCACCCATCCATCCATCCATCCATCCATCCGTTTTTCTGAACGTTTGAGTGAAGGTTGCACACATCCTGCTCCTTTAACACTGAACACTTCCATGTGCATTTCCTGAACAAGGATACTCGCTTATGTAACCTCTGTGACTGCAGTTAGCAAGTTCAGAACCTCAGTCTGAGGTTTTCAGGACATGGGAATTACCCTGAGTGACATTACAACAGATATAGGCCATTTTACAAGAAAAGTAATATTTTATCACAACTCAAAGTATGAAATAAATGCCATGAATCCATCATGACACATAAATTTTTGATTAAGTATAATAATGTCCTTTTGGGCCTTTTCTCCTCCCTCAGGGCCAGTCCAGGGTCATGTATTGCATTTTATCGTCCCTTGAGTCTCTCCTCTTTTACTTTTCTAACTGTGGAAACACACATACAATATAAAATTTCCCATCTCAACCACTCCCAAGCAATTCACCCACCTTAACCACATCCACATCCATTACCAGAACTTTCCCTTCACCCCAGAGACCCTGCGCCCCTTACGCATTAACTCCCCACCCCTCCTCCCCGCCCCTGGTAACCTGTGCTCTACTCTCTGTCTCTGTGGATTTGCATATTCTAGCGATTTTGTAAGTGGGCTCGTACAGTGTCTGCCCCTTGTGTCTGAATTAATTCACTCAACATGATGTCTTCAGAGTTCACCCACGTTATCGCATGTATCAGAACTTCATTCCTTTTTACAGCTGACTCGCATTCCACGGTATGGCTGGACCACACGTCTTCACCCATTCACTCACTGCTCTGGCTGTTGCGACTAACGCTGCTTGAACATCAGTGCACAGATACCTGCTAGTCCCTCATTTTGCTTCTTCTGGGCGTACACCCAGGAGTGGGTTTGCCAGGTCACGTGGTAATTCTATACTTAACTCTGAGGAACTGCTGAACTGTTTTTCACATGTCTATACATCTTCACCTTCCCACCAACAATGTACGAGGGTCCCATTTCTCCATCCTTTCCCCTAAACTTATTTTCTGTTTATTTTTTTAGTAATGGCCACGTTAGTGGGTGTGAAGTGGTATCTCGTGGTTTTGGTTTGAATTTGCCTAATGGCCTAAGATTTCAGCATCTTTTCATGTGCTTGTTGGCCATGTGTAATATTATCTCTGGGGAAATATGTGTTGAAGTCCTCGGCCCATTTTTTTTCAGTTGCGTTGTTGCCTTCCTGTTGTTGAGTTGTAGCAGTTCTTTATATATTATGGATATTAAACCCTTATCAGATATATGGTTTCCAGATATTTTCTCCCATTCTGTAGGCTGCCTTTTCAATTTTTTGATATTGTCCTTTGATACACAAAAGTTTTTAATATTGATGGGGTCCAGTTTATCTAGTGTTTCTTTTGTTGCTTGTGCTTTTTTTTTTCTTAGGCAGTCCTAAGAATCCACTGCCTGCTACAGGGTCCTGAAGATGTTTCCCTATGCTTTGTTCTAAGAGTTTTACAGTTTTTGCTCTTATATTCAGGTTGTTGATCCACTTTGAGTTATATTTTGTAAATCATTTGCATGTGGATATCCAGTTTCCCCGGCACCATTTGTTGAACAGACTATTCTTTCCCCACTGTGTAGGTACTTTTGTCGAAAGTCAGTTGCCAGTAGGCGTGAGGGCTTGGCTCTGAGTCCTCACTTCTATGCCTTTGGTCGCGGTGTCTGTTCGTGTGTAGTACAGCGCTGCTCCACTCTTGGAGGTTTGCAAAGCGTCTTCAAATCGGGACGTGGGAGTCCTGCGGCTCTGCCCTTTCCTCAAGGTGTTTTTGGCTGTTGGGTCCCTAGGCACGTGGTGGTGGCTTTTCCCTTCCTGCGAAGACGGCTGTTGCCGTTGACTCTGTCGCTTACTGTGGGGAGGGTCGATGTCCTCACAGTGCTAAGTTTTCCACCCCACGAGCACTGGCTGTCTTGCCATTTGTCTAGGTCCTCGTTCACTTCTTTTGAAGGATTTGTGGTTTTCTGTGTCCCACTGCCCTTTTAATAACCTTGTTTCTCGTCTCTCCTTTACTAACCTGAAAGCAAATTCATGCATAATAGTAGTATAACACTGTGTGTGTAATAGATGTTAGAATATTATAATTATGTTTGCATTATAGGTACATAGTACAATGCTATGTGTTATAACATTATATATAAATAGATAAAACAGCTTTATTGGGTATAATCTACATATCGTGTACATATGTGATATGTACATATCAAGTACATATATGATATGTAAATAACTCACATGGTAAGGGCACGTTCACACCTACATGTGAATGTGTGCGGCCGCCATCACCAGGATGCCCTTTCACCCCCGCAGACCCCATTTGCCTGTTTGCAGCCACTTCCTGCCCCTCCTCTCAGCTCGTGGTGGCCACTGGCTTACTCTTTGTCTCGGTCTCTGGAGATTTACCTTTGCTAGAAGTTTCATATAAATGGAATCACACAACATCTAGTCTTGTGTGTCTGACATCTTTCATTCGGCATATTTTAAAGGTTCACCGGGTTGTAGCATGGAAGTCTTTAGCTACTTTTGTTGCTGCACAGAATTAATTCCATCGTATGGACAGACGCATCTCGTTTTTCTGTTCACCAGCTGGTGGACCTCTGGGTTGGGTCCAGGTTTTGACTGTTAGGAAAGATGCAGCTAAGAGCACCTGCGGGCAAAGCTTTTGTACGGATGTAAGTTTTCCCTGGGGGTAGATTCCCAGGGGCATAGCTGCTGGGTTGAAAGGTAAGCATGTGTTTGACTCTTTAATAAACTGCCAAGCTGTTTTACAGAGGGGCTGCATCATATTACCTTTCCACTAGCAAGAATTTCTCCACATCCTCTCCAACACTGGGTGTGTCAGCCTTATCTATACCTATTCTAATGTGCGAGACGTACTCTTATGTGATTTTAATTCGCATTTCCCTAATAACTAATGATGTTGAGCATTTTTCATGTGCTTGTTGACCATTCATGTACCTTCTTGGGTGAAATGTCAATTCAAATATTTTTCCCATTTTTTAAATTGAGTTGTTTGCCTTTCTTAATATTGAATTACAAGAGTGTTTTTAAAAAATAGATTCTGGAGACAAGTACTTTATCAAATATATGATTTGTAAATGTTTTCTCCTAGCCTGCGGCTTAGCTTTTCATTTCCTTAATATCCTTTCTGAAGAACAAACATTTTTAAGTTTTATGAAGTCCAATTTATCAATTTTTTATGGGTTATACTTCTGGTATCATATCTAAGGAATCTTTGCCTAATCCAAGGTCACAAAGATTTTCTCCTATTTCCTCCTAGAATTAGTATATTTCTAGCTCGTCCATTTAGGTCCCTTGTGTGTGGAATAAGGTCAGTGTCCAAGTTCATTTTTGTGCATGGATTTCCAGTTGTCCCAGTACCATGGGTTGGAAGGACAGTCCTCCCCCACTGCGTTTGGTGCCTTTGTCCAAAACCCACTGGCCATACATAAAGCTTTTATGTCCGGACCTTCTGTTTTGTTCCACTGACCTATACAGCCATCTTATGCTAATACCACAGTGTTTTCATAACATCAAGTAGTGTAAGTCCTTTAACTTTGTTATTTTCCAAAATTGTTTTGCATTGTTTGTAGGTCCTTTGAATTTCCATGTAAACTTTAGCAACAGCCTTTCGATTTATACAAAAACTCTGGTTAGGATCTAGATAGTAATTATGTTGAATCTGCAGATCAATTTTGGGAGAATTGCCATCTTAACAATATTCAGTCTTCCAATCCATTATCGTGGGATGCGTCTCCATTTATTTAGCTCTTCTTTCATTTCTTTCAGCAATGTTTCACAATTTTTCAGGGTACATGTCTTGTACTTCTCTTATTAAATTTATTGCTGAGAATTTTATTCTTTTGGGTACCGTTGTGAATGGGATTGTTTTCTTAATTTCATTTTAGGATTTTTCATTGCTAGTGTTTAGAAATACAATTGATTTTTGTATTTTGATCTTGTATCCTGCAACTTTGCTAAACTTGCTTATTGGTTTTAGTAGTTTCTTGCGTAGATTCCTTAGGATATTCTACATACTGGATTATGGGACTGTGAGGAAATATAGTTTTACTTCTTTTTTTCAATCTTGATGGCTTTAGTTTCTTTTTCTGGCCTAACTGTGCTGTCTAGAACCCTCAGTACAATGTTGGTTAGGAGGGATGAAAAAGGCTATCCTTGTCTTATTCTCAATTTTAGGAAGAAAGAAATCAGTCTTTTACCAATAAGTATGATGAAGGTTTTGCATAAATGCCCTTTATCAGGTTGAAAATTTTCCTTCTGGAGTTTGTCAAATGCTTTTTCTGTATCTATCATGATGATCATGTGGTTTTGTGATTTATTTTATTAATATGTTTTATTATATTAATTGAGTTTTGGATATTAAACCAACCGTCTGTTCCTGGGATAAACCCCACTTGGTCATAGTGTATTATCTTTTCTATATGTGGTCAGATTCAATTTGCTAATTCTTTTTTATGCTCATGAGGGATATTGTTCTGTAGTTTTCTTTTCTTTTGATGTCTGTCTGGCTTTGATAGAATAATACTGGCCTCATGGAATGAGTTGGAAAGTATTCCCTCATCCTCTATTTTCTTAAAGAGCTTTTATACTATTTATGTTATTTCTTGCTTAAATATTTTATAGAATTCACTAGTGAAGCCTTCTGTGCCTAGGATTTTATGTGTGGGGAGGTTTTAAACACAAATTCAATTTCTTTACTTGTTATAGACATCTTCAGATTTTCTATTTCTTTTTGAGTCAGTTTTGGTAATCTGTGTCTTTCTAGGAATTTTTCTATTTCATCTAAGTTGCCTAATTTATTGGCATAAAGTTGTTTGTAGTATTTCTTTATAATTCCTTTAATTTCTATAGGATTGTTAGTGATTTTCCATCTTTCATTTATGATTTTTAGTAATTTGTATCTTCCTCCTTTTTTTCACAGTCAGTTTTGCTAAAGGTTTATCAATTTTGTTGCTCTTTTAAAAAACAACTTTTGATTTCACTGATTTTCTCTATTGGCTTTCTGTTTTCTAGTTTATTGGCTTCCACTCTAATCTTCACTGCTTCCTTCCTTCTACTTGCTTTGAGTTGAGTTTGGCCTTCTTTTTCCAGGTCTTTAGGTGGAAGATTGCAGGCACACCTCACAGATGTCGGTGAGTTCGGTTCCAGCCCCTGCAGTACAACAAAGCGGACATCGCGATAAAGTGAGTCACGTGAATTTTTCTAAGTGTGCAACTACATTATGTCTCAAGAATGTGCATACCTCAATTAAAAATACTTTATTACTAAAAAAAATGCTCACCATCATCTGAGCTGCCAGTGAGACACAGTCTTTTTGCTGCGGAAAGTCTTGCCTGGATGTTGACGGCCGACTGACCAGGATGGTGGCTGCTGAAGGTTGGGGTGGCTGTGGCAATTTCTTAAAATGAGACAAAAAGTTGCCTCATCGATTGACTCTTCCTTTCATAAACGAGTTCTCTGTAGCATGCGATGCTGTTTGATAGCATTTCACCCATAGTAGAACTTCTTTAAAACATTGGAGCCAATCCTCCAAAACCTTGCCGCTGCTCTGTCAACTAAGCTGATGTAAGATTCTAGATCTTTTGTTGTCATTTCACGAATGCTCACAGCCTCTTCACCAGGAGTGGATTCCATCTCAAGAGACCATGCTCCTTGCTCGTCCGTAAGCAGCAGCGCCTCGTTCATTAGAGGGTTGTCATGACATCATGCAGGCTCTCCTTCTAATTCTGGTTCTCATGCTGCTTCCCCCACATCTGCGGTTTCTTCCTCCACTGGGGCCTCGAACCCCTCAAATTCATCCATGAGGGCTGGAATCAGCTTCTTCTAAACTCCTGTTCATGTAGATGTCTTGACCTTCTCCCATGAATCACGAATGTCCTGAGTGGCATCTAGAATGGTGGGTCCTTTCCAGGAGGCTTTTAATGGACTTTGCCCAGATCCATCACAGGAATCACTGTCTTTGGCAGCTGCAGCCTTACCAAATGTATCTCTTAAGTAAGACTTGCAAGTTGAAATAACTCCCTGATCCATGGCTTCAGAATGCATGTTGTGTTAGCAGGCATGAAAACAGCATCTCACTGTGCAGCTCCATCACAGCTCTTGGCTGACCAGGGGCATTGTCAATGAGCTGTCCTGCTTTGCCAGGTATCTTTTTTTCTGAGCAGTAGGTCTCAACAGCGGGCGTAAGCCATACAGTAGACTGTTGTAAACAGCTGTGCTGCTGTCCAGGTTCTGTTATTCTATCTGCAGAGCACAGGCAGAGCAGACTGGGCATCGTCCTTAAGGGCCCTGGGATTTTCAACTTCAAGTCACCAGCTGCGCTAGCCCCTAACAAGAGAGCTGGCCTCTGAAGCCTTGAAGCCAGGCGTTGGCTTCTCCTCTCTAGCTACGAAAGTCCTACATGACATCTTCTTCCAATAGGAGGCTGTTTAGTATAACTGAGAGTCTACACTATTTAGTGTCGTCACTTTCATGAATTACCTTGCCTGGATCTTCTGGGTAGCTGGCTGCAGCTTCTACATCAGCTTTTGCTGCTTCACCTTGCACTTTTGTGTTATGGAGATGGCTTCTCTCCTTAAACCTCTTGATCTAACTTCTGCTAGCTTCAGACTTTTCTTCTACAGCTTTCTCACTTCTCTCAGCCTTCATGGAGTTGATGTGAATTGGGGCCTTGCTCTGGATTATGGCTTAAGGGAATGCTGCGGCTGGTTTGATCTTCTGTCCAGACCAGTAAAACGTCCTCCATGTCAGCAATAAGGCATTTGTGTGTTCACTGGAGGAGCACTTTTAATTTCCTTCAAAAACTTTTCTTTTGCATTTGCAACTTGCTGGGTGGAGCAAGTGGCCCTGCTTTCTACGTGCCTTCCTTACTGAGCTTAATCATGTCTAGCTTTCGATTTAAAGTGAGAGATGAGTGGCTCTTCCTTTCCCTTGAACATTTAGAGGACATTGTAGGATTAACTGGCCTAATGCCAATGTTGTTGTGTCTCAGGGAATGGGGGGCCTGAGGAGAGGGAGGAGGCTGGGAACCAGGGAATGGTCTCGGAGCAGTCAGAACACACACTTAGGAAAAAAAATCAAATCAATTTATTGATACATATTAATAAAGCATACAACTCATCCAAAGTGTACAGTCCATGGTGTTTGATATAATCACACAGTTGTGCATTCATCACTTCAATCATTATTAGAGCATTTTCATTATTTCAATAATAAAAATAATAAACAAAAAACAGACAGACAAGAAAATTCATCACCTCTCAATCTCTCTCTGCTTCCCTGCTGTACCTAGCAGCTTTTTTGGGTATTCTTGCACAATTATTTATTTATTCAGTAGGTTTATTGAGATATATTCATATACCATACAATCTATCTAAAGTGTATAATCTATGGCGTTTAGTATAACCACAATGTTGTGCATTCATCACCATAAAAATTTTTAGAACAATTTCATTACTCCAAAAAGAAAAACTCCACACCCCTTAGCATGCCTTCCCCAGCCCTCCATAACCACCAATCAAATTTCATCTTTATAAATTGATTTATATTTACATTTTATATAAATGGGATCATACAATATGTTACACAATATATTTGGTTCATAGTAACGCAGTCATACAGTATTTGTCCTTCTGTGTCTGGCTTGCTTCGCTCAGCATAATGTCCTCCAGGTCCATCCATGTTGTGATAAGCTTTACATCTTCATTTCTTCTTATAGCTGCATAATATTCCATTGAGAACACAAACTTTTATCGATTAAGTCGCTGTCTTATATGGACGTGGTTCTTGGCATCCTGTAACAGTTACAAGAGTAACGTCGGAGACCACTGACCACAGAAGATATGACAATAATGAAAAAGTTTGAAATATTGCAAAAATTACCAAAATGTAAACAGAGACGAAGTAAGCACATACCGTTGAAAGAATTGTGCTGATAGACTTGCTCGACGTAGAGTTGCCACATACCTTCGATTTGTAGAAAATGCAGTATCTGTGAAGTGCAATACAGCGAAGCACGATAAAATGAGGTATGCCTGTGTATTATTGCTGCAAGACTGTTTTTCTTTTGTAATATAGGTGTTTAAAACTCTGAATTTCCCTCTAAGCACTGTTTTAGCTACATGCCATACATTTTCATAGGTTGTGTTTTTGTTTTCATTCAGTTATTTTCTGACTTTTCTTGTGATTTTGTCTTTGAACCATGGGTTATCTAGAAATGTGTTATTTATCTTCCAAATATTTGCATATTTTGCAAATTTATTTTTGTTGACTTCTAAATTAATTCCCTTGTGGTTAGAAAACATACTTTGTATTATTTAAATCCTTTCAAATTAATGAGATTTGTTTCGTGGTCTAGTGTATAGTATTTACTGGGAAGAATTTACATGGGAAAAATATAACTAATGTAATTTATGGATTATAGTTGACAACAACAGGGTAATGTTTTTTGTAGCAGAAGCAAAGTTGGTACTATTTTAATGTCAAAGGTCAAAAAAAAGATTCTGGGGCTTGGTCTTGTGAGCTATAAATGTGATTCAGCGTGGTTTCCTCTTCCTCATTTTTCCATTCCTAAGGAGCTCTTGCCAGGTCATTCAGCTCCTCTGTGCATCTTTCTGAGCACTGGAGCAACAACCGAGTTAGTTGTTGGAACTAGACAAGATAAAAGAGCCTGGACAGAACTTTTTAGGAGGAATGTTTCCATAACTTGTTGAGCTGCTTTTTTCTGTTCTTTTATCCTTGTGAATTTGAAATAAAGTTGTTTAAAAATTTTTTTAAACTAAAAAAGAGGCCTGGGTACCTGTTTCTCTTCTGAACAGTCCTGGGGAGGAGCCCCCCATGCTCCTGGGCTCTCCTCAGTCCCCCCCCTCCCCTTGGTGGATTTCCCTGCAAGTCCAGGGCAGGTGTTTTGAAGCCAGAAGGGAACATCGGCCACCGGAGATTCGGCCGCTGGCGGCCCGGCCCTCCAGCCCGCAGCAGAGCTGTCGCGCGGGCTGAGGGGCCATCGAGAGGTGAGAAGGGGGCAGCAGCGCAGGTCACCCCACGTGGCCTCCCGCTGGCCTTTGACCCCGATGTTTGCAAGCTCAGCGTTCCTCAGGCAGGAGGGAAAGCCTCTCCTCCAGGAGCCGGCCCAGCAGCTGTGGCCAGGGGCTGTCACACGGCCTGGTTCTTGGAGCCCCCCAAGGAGCTGCCCGTGTCCTGCGGGGGGCGGGCACATGCCCAAGGCCCTCTGACAGCCCCCCCCCCCCCCGAGATGGCAGGGTGGGCCGCGGGCGCCAGCCAGGAAGCCGGGGGCCTCAGGGTACCCCGTGGTGAGCTGCGATGCCCTCCAGGGCCCTTCACCCCTGGAGGGACCTGGGCGGCGCGCGCCGACGGAGTCTGGGGTGCTTTCATTCTTCTATTTTTATTATTTATTTAGGGTTATTTTTCCTTTTTATTGGGGTGCTTTACTGCCCAAGAGGAAAGGTGCAGCCAGTCGCCCCGAGTGCCAGCGCGGCGCCCGCCCGCGCCCTCGAGGCCCTCCTGCAGCCCGGCCCTGGCCGGCAGAGCGCTGCGCGCCGAGGCCGCCCGCACGGGCCCCGCACGGCAGGTGCGGCAGGGGCACCCGCTCCCGGCACCCGGGCGCGCGCCGTCTCCTACGCCAGAGCCCACGCGGGGCCAAGGAGAAACGGGCATTTCTGAAACATTCATTTACGAGCAGAACTTGCGATTTTCTCGTCACCTCGGGTAACGCGTGTGGCGCTAACGCGCGCGGCGCGGGGCCTGTCCACTGTCGCTCGGGAACTGCGGGCGCCTCTCCCCGGGCAGGGCTCGGAGCGCGTCCTGGGAAGACGCGCGAGCTCAGCCGCGGGGCCTCGCGCGGGCCGGGGAGCGGCTGCCTGCGCCCCGCGCACACGTGGAAATAGGAGGCAACGGGCCCCTGCCCCACGGGAGCCCCCGGCGAGCGGCGTGCACGCTGAGAAGCGCCGCTTTCTGGAACGTGCAGGTTCCCGATGGTTCTCCTGGAGACTCGGTGCTTCCGCGGACATCTGCAAGCCCGGGAGGCAGCGGCCACGCGCGCCCGCCATCCGGTGCGCAAGGAGCCGCCGCGTCCGTGGGGAGAGGGCGCGAGGCGTCCCCCCCGCGAGCTGCTCCTTGGCTTCCTCCTGCTCCGGCCTCGCTGGCGATGGCGGGCGGTCGCCGCGGCTCCCTCTTAAACGCCAGCTGGCAAGGAAGCTTCGAGAATGGGCCGTCTCCAGGATGGGTGCTTAGGCTGCCGGGGACGCCGGGACGAGGCCTGGGATTCAGGGAGGGGCCCGGGGGTCGCAGGCGTGCGGGGCCCGGGGCAGCTGGGGTGCGTTTCGTGGCCCCGGCCCTTCTGTGTCTTGCTCTCCGTGGCATTTTCCAGCACCAACGACGGAGGTCAGAGCAAAGGCGGAGAAGGAAGCGTGTTTTTGCGTGTCCTCTCTTATAGCTAATTATTTAATGACCCTAATGTAAAGTTTTATTGGATGTAGCAACAGAACATGAACCTCCTGTGATTGCAGCATCAGAAAGTGAAAATGCAGTTCACTTATTTAGCAGCAGCATTAACTTGGTGGGTTGCAAGGCGTCGGCCCTGTGAGAGAACACCCTGCCGCCACGACCCGGGATGATCGCGGCTGAGCTGGAGGAGGGCGCGCGGCCAGATGCCAAGCTGGGGGGCCTTCCCACCAGCCAAGTAACCCTGACGCAGCCCCAGGTTGTTTCACGACAATTCTTTTTTTTTTTTTTTTTTTTAAACAACTTTATTTCAAATTCACAAAAGTAACAGAAAAAGGCAGCTCAGCAAGTTATGGAAACATGGCTCCTAAAAAGTTCTTTCTCAGGCCCTTTTATTTCATCTAATCCCCACTGCTAACTCAGTTGTTCCTCTAGAGTTCAGAAGGATCCACAGATGACCACAGCTTAGTCAGATGACATTGCCAAGTTGTCCTTGTTAATGAAAAAAAATGAAGAAGAGAAAAATAGCTTAATCGTATTTGTTTCAGGACAATTCTAAACGTGGACAGCTTGGGGAAAAATGATACAATATAAAATCAGTTCAAGCCTGGCCACCTGAGTTTGTGGACACACCAGGGGGTGCAGCTGCAGCCTCAGTGGAATAAAGTATGACCAGTAAGCATGCTGGAATTTTCTAGAAGCAATAGCTCGGCTGACCAGACAAGGCAGAAGTGTTGGGATAAATGAGCGCCTCCCAGCCCTGTGCATTTCCACGGTCGGGTTTTGCAGGGAGCGTGTATTCTTTCATTTCCCTCTTTAGGCCCAGACCCCGAGTGGCGCATCTGGGGGGCTCGGGGGAAGCTGTGAGGGGCAGGGTGGGGGTCGGGGGTGGGGGGGCCACCTCGCACTCCCTTAGTCTTCCAGGGCCCTCCCTGGCAGGGAAATGCCCACGGGGCTTGGGGTCACCCCAGGTGCTATGACAACTGCCACGCAATGGGTGGGCGGGAACCTGGGGAAGGCCCCAAGTCCGCCGTCACACGCCAAGGCCACGCTTTCTCTGGAGTCCAAGGTCTGGTGGGGCCACCCCCGTGCCGTGGTGGGCGCCCTCTCCCCTGGTGTCTGCACCTCTGGTCCAAATTTCCTCCTTCTAAGGCCTCCAGCTGTACAGCTTGAGACCCCCTGATTGAGTCCGGCCGCTGCTGACTGGGATCTTGGGGGATCCTGTTCACAGATGGGTCTCCTGCTCAACCACCAGTATCTTCCACAGGCCGTTTGCCAGGGTGCCCTCACCCCCAGGAGCTCAGACTAAGATGCAAACGTTTCGTCCGTCCACCCACGGCACCTTAAGGTGTGTTAGGACAAGAAAATCGTCTACCACCCAGGGACACTGTGAAAGCTACTCGAAGCATGTGCACTATTTCTCTTTTCCACCAGCGAAGCAACGGACCGCCTGCCTTTTCTAGCATTCTCTTTCTTTCCTCCCTTTCCCAGCGCTGCAATATTCTCGGATAGGAAAGCATGCCCACACACTGGGGTCTTGCAAAGGCAAGCACCTCATTAAGGATATTTGTGGGGTCCTTACGGTGTTCCCAGGCCTGTGCTAGAGGCTGAGGGCCAGAGGCGAGGTGGGGGCCGAGGAGAGGTGGGGGCCGAGGAGAGGTTGAGCGGGAGGAGGGGGGTGGAGAGGCGGGGGGAGAGGTGAGGGGTGGAGAGGCGGGGGGGAGGTGGGGCCAGAGGAGAGGTGGGGGCCGAGGAGAGGTGGGGGGCCGAGGAGAGGTGGAGGCCTTGGGTTAGGTTGTACAGGTGGCTCGAAGATTTATCTGGCTCAAGAGCTGCCACCCAAAGGAACCCGTCAGCTTGCGGCTCTAATGGACGTTTTTTGTGCTTTTCTTTCTCAACTTCGTGTTCTTGAGATTCATCTATATTGCAGAGCGTCCATTTTCACAGCCACAGAGCATTCCACTGTGTGAACACACCACGTTTCTTGACTCAAGCACTGTCGCACGCACCTTCCTGCCCGTCTCTTGGTGAACGTGAGTGTGCGTTGCTCGTGGAGGTGCAGCCAGGGGTGGGATAGCTGAGCGGGCACACGCTCGGCTTGTGTGGTGATGTCAGGTGTCGTCCAGGGTGGCCGGGCCCCCACGCCCCCAGCAGGCACCTGCACCCTGTCAGTGTCCACGTTAGCCACTCGTGGTGTGTGGCGGCAGCTCGTTCTGCTTCCTGGCTGAGGCGGAGTGGACACTGGGGAGGCTCAGGCCTTGCATGTCCAGTTTGCCGAGTGTTCCAGCTGCTCCCGCTGCTCCCGGCTGCGCAGTGTTGAGGGAGCTGCACGGCTTCCCGCGTCCAAGGGGAGACCTTGGGTGGCGAGCACCCGCCTTCCTGTCCTCAGGGGTGTGACCTTCTCTGTGGCCGGGCATCACCAAGGTAAGTCCCGGAAGGGCTCTCAGAACTCAGGGAAGCTGTTATCCTCACAGCTACGGTTTATTCCAGCGAAAGGATGTGGGAAGAGGCGGCAGGGGCGGGGCCCAGGAGAGCTCGCGGCGTGTTTCGGGCTGTCGTCCCCCAGTGAGTCGTGGACGACGCAGGCTTCTCCCAGCGGCGTGTGACAGCGGCTCCCCGAGCCTTGGCGTCCAGGGCTTTTATTGGGGCTCAGGCCATGCGACGTGGCTAATGCCCACGTGGCTGCCTTAGTCTCTACCGCCCTCCCCGTGGCACAGCACCCACCGTGGAGCACATCGTGAGACCCTCTGGCGTGGGCAGGCTGCAGGTAAGCAAAGGCCTCTTCTCAGGTGGGCTCTTCCAAGGGCTCCAGGGCCACCTCTGGGAGCCGGCTGGCCTCTCTCCAGGATGTTTGACCCTCTCCCGCCCCCTCTGACTGGTTTTGTGCCTCAGGATTGGGATCTGACCCTAACTCCTGGTTTTCTGTGCTTTCCCGGGGGGCCCTGGGGAGGCTCTCAGGACCAGCCTCAGTGTGGCCCCTGCTCTGGGCTTAGAGAGCTGTCCAGGGAAGGCCCTCACCTGGCTTTTGTGCCCAGGCCCTGGGATCTGGGTGGAACCGGAGGCCTCCACCGCCCAGCACCCCAGCTTCACGTGAGAACCTCTTAGAACACCTGCCTCCGGTGGCCTGGCTGGTGGGCACCTGGTGTGAGGCCAGCTGTGGGGGTAGGAGCCAGCCCCTCCCTGCAGACCCCAGGAAAGCACAAAGGGAGGCGAGCAGCTTGCTCACTGGCCTTGGAGGTGGCTGGTCCGAGAGGAGACCGGGGAAAGACCGACACTGTGGAGATTGCCAAGGCCCCTGCTGCGGCCTTGGGGTTCCATTCTCCAGAAACCCCTGAGAAGTACATGGAGCACCTTCCAGAATTGTCTGTCTGCTGGCTCAGCTCCCTGTGGCTGGGAAGTGACTCTGCACACTCCAGAGGGGCTACTGAGTCCACCGCTTGTGGGGACAGGACTGAGGACCCCCCAGTGGTCTGCGTGTGGGCAAGGGCCCCACAGTAAGTGTGCGTATGCCAACCTGTGCCCCCACCCTGAGCTCAACCTGGGATGCCAGCGACGTCTTCGCTCGATGTCCTACATCCCGCTGTGTGCATAGAGCCCAGAGCTCAGGAGCATTCGGACCTGGAGATGTAAATTTGGGAGTGGTGGTGGTTTGGAGCTGTCTGTACCCCCAGAAAAACATGTTCTTAAACTTCATCCATTCCCGTGGGTGTGAGCCTGTTGTGAGCAGGGTCTTTTGAGGAGCCACGTCAGTTAAGGTGTAGCCCAGCCAAGTCAAGTTGGGTCGTAATCCTGCTACTGGAGTCCTTTATAAGTGGAATGAAACTCAGACACACAGAGAGAAAGCCACAGAGGGGGCAGCCAGAAACTGAGCATCAGAGGAACCTGGAAGGGAAGGGAGAGGCCAGGCAGTGCCGCCATTTGCATCACCATGTGACAGAGGAGCCCAGGGCCCAGGGTCACTGGCAACCAGCCCCAGAATGCCAGTCTTCAGGAAGAAAGCATGGCCTTGAGGACAGTTTCACTTCTGCTCACCTCAAAATCAATTGAGCCAATAAATTCCCATTGCTTAAGTCAACCCATTGCATGGTATTTGCTTTAGCAATGAGAAAACTAAAACAGACTTTGGTAGTGGGAGAGTGGGATGCTGCTATTGCAAATGCCAAAAATGTGGAAACAGCTTTGGAATTGTGTAATGGGCAGAAGCTGGAAGGATTGTGAGGTGCTTGATAGAAAAAGCCTGGATTGCTTTGAAGAGACTGTTGGTAGAAATATGGATGCTTAAAGGTGCTTCCAATCAGGCCTTAGAAAGAAAATGATGAATGTGTTATTGGAAACTGGAGGAAAGGCAAACCTTGTTTGGAAGTGGCAGAGAACGTAGTGAAATTGAGTTCTGATGTTGGATGAGAGGCAGAACTTGTAAGCAATCAACTTGGATATTGAACTGAGGAGATTTCTGAGTAAGTGTGGAAGGTGCAGCCTGGTTTCTCCTTGCAGCTTATAGTGAAATGCAAGAGGAAATGCAAGAGGACTGAACTCCTGGGCACACACTCAAAACAACAAATGGATGGTTTAGAAAGTTCTGAGCCTATTTAGATAGTGTGCTCTGAGACTAGGGCCAGAAGTGGCTCTGTCAGGGACCTCCCTGAGCTTCCGGAAAGCGAATTCCAGAGAATAGGGCCCCCTATGAGGGTTTCATTGAACGTGTATCCAGTCAGCCATTCCAGTGGAAGTCAGGGTTGGAAATGCAATTATGCAGGAAGGATCTGGGGAAAGTCCTTTGTCTGATGGTTTGGACTTGCTTGAACTGCATGCAAAACCAACAAGGTTTTTGTGGAATTTGTGTGAGCAGAACCACGGCCAGTCTCATCTAAAAGGGACAGCAAAGGGATGAATTGAAAGAAGACTGACTTCAAAGGCAAAACCATGGAAGCTGAGGTTTGGACCGAAGATATCTCCTTGGGCCAAAGATGACCCACCCATGTGTGTGGAAATGGCAGGTATGCCCCTGCACTTGGAGGGAGCTGGTCATTTGCCCCAACACTTGTTCAGGAGGAGTGCTGCCACCCCAGTGCCTGGAGATGGTGGGACCTTATCCCAGTGTTTGGGGAGAGAATGGCCACTGTGCAAGCACTTGGAAGGGTGAGGCTGATGCTCCGTCAGCCCAGAGGACAAAACATTCATCCATAGATTATTCTCAGACCTTGAAATCTAATGGAGTTTGCCCTGCTAGGTTTGGGGATTGTTTGGGACATGTAGCCCCTGTTTACCTTCCAGTTTCTCTCATCTGGAATGGGAATGCTTATCTATGCTTTTCCCTTTCTTGGATATTAGAAGCAGATAACTTGTTTTCCAGGTTTCAGAGGGGAATTGTGCTCCAGGATGAACTACACCCATCACTGATTTTGACGGTATTTTGTACTTAGCATTGTTACTGAAATGACTTAAGGATTTTGGGATGTTGTGATGGAATGAATGTATTTTCTCTGTGTAAGGACCATGTCTTTTTGGGGCCCAGAGGATGGAGTATAGTGGTTTGGAGCTATATGCACTCCCTAAAAACATATTCTTAAACTTAATCCATTCCTGAGAATGTGAGCCCATTGTGAATAGGACTTTTGATGAGGTGACTTCAGTTAAGGTTGACCCACTTCAATCAGGGTGGATCTTAATCTTGTTACTGAAGTTCTCTGTAAGCAGAGTTAAATTCAGCCAGAGAGAAAGCCATGGGAAACAAGAAGATGAAGGTCAATGGAACTTGGAAGGGAAAGGTCAGGCCAGGAGTGGCCATATGTGCATCACCATGTGACAAGGGAGTCAAAGACCAAGGATCACCGGCAGCCAGACCCAGAATGCCAGTCTTAGGGAATAAACATCACCTTGATGATGTCTTTTTTTTTTTTTTTCAAAGATTTTATTTATTTATTCATTTATCCCCCCCTTGCTGCTTGTGCTCGCTGGGTCAGCTAACCACGCCATGCGGGCGGGCTTGCCTTCACCAGGAGGCCCCGGGAACCGAACCCGGGGCCTCCCATATGGTAAACGGGAGCCCTACTGATTAAGCCACAGCCGCTTCCCATTGATGATGTCTTGAGTTGGACTGCTAGCCTTGAAACCACAAGCCAATAAATTCCCATTGTTTAGCCAGCTCATTGCATGGTATTTGCTTTAACAATGAGGAAACCAAAACAGGAGCTATCAGCCAACGAGTTAAATTAAAGCCACAGGGCTGGAGGCAATCACCCAAGAGTAGTATAGACAGAGTGATGGGCATTCACTTTCCTTCTCTGAGGGTGGGAAGTGGAGGAGGAGTGGCCCCTCCTCCTCTCCCAAGGAAAGAACTTGAGAGACATGAAGGGTCAAGGAGAAGGTGGGTCAGGAAGGAGAGCTCAGGATCCCCTAGTGCTGTGACCATTGAGGGAGACCAGGGCTGAGGACATTAGCTCATGTGTCTGCAATCACTAGTAACCATTTAATCTTCATCATCATCACCACAATCACCATCAACATCATCACCATTATCATCATCTCCATCACCATCATCATCACTACTATCATAACCATCCACATCACCATCATCATCATCATCACCATCATCACCATTGTCATCACCACCATCAAATCCATCACCATCATCATCATCATCTCCATCACTATTATATCCATCGTCTCCACTATCATAACCATCATTGTCATCATCACCATTATCCTCATCCCATCACCACCATCACCATTACCACCACCACCGTCAAATCCATCACCATCTCCACCATTATCATCACCACCACTGTGGCAGTTTGATATTATTTTATGAACCCCCCAAAATAGAAAGATTATGTTTGTAAACTCGTCTGTTCCTCTGGGTGTGATACTCTTTGAATGCATTAGATTCAGCTGACATGTCTTGATTAAATTACTTCTTAATATTAGGGCTTTGATTCAAGCGTTTCAGTAGGGCATGACTCAGTGTTGAGTCCCTGCCCCTTTGGCGGGCTGATATAAACAGATACTCACAGAAGAAGATGTGGAAGAGGAGAGCTCCATAGTTACCAGAAGAGATAACTTTGTCAGTTTTAATTCTGGAGCCCTGGGGAGAGATGAATCATTCACCTGATAGGAAGCCCTGAGAGACAGGCCCTTTGCCAGCCTATAGCTGAGATCATAAGGAGCTGAGCCTACAGAGCCTTAAGAGGAAGAAGGAAGGAGAGACCAGGCAGGGATCTCCCACCATCTTGCTTCAAGTGGAAACAGACTTTGGTGAGAAAGCAGCCTTGAGTTGGACTCTTGAGGGCCTTGTAACTGTAAGCTTTTACCCCAAATAAATGCCCTTTATAAAAACCAACTCATTTCTGGTACTTTGCATCAGCACCCCTTTGGCTGACTAATATAGAATTTGGAACCAGGGAAGTGGGGTTACAGTCTGATGCAATTATCAAAAATGCTGGAATGGTTTTATAAGTGGGTAAGAGATATTTTTGAAGGGATTGTGAAATGCTTGATAGAAAAGGCCTAGACTGCTTTGAAGAGGCTGTTGGTAGGAATATGGAGCCTAAAGTTATTTCTGATAAGGACTTAGAAGGAAATGATGAAACTGTTATTGGAAACTGGAGGAAAGGTGATCCGTGTTTTAAAGTTGCAGAGAACTTAGCAAAACTGACTCCTGATGTTATATGGAAGGTAGAATTTGAAAATGGTGAGCCTGGACATTTAGCTGAAGAGCTTTCCAAAGTAAATTTGGAGAATGCAACTTCGCTTCTGTTTGCAGCTTATAGCAAAATGCTAGATGAGAGAGATAAGCTGAGAATTGAATCGTTGGTCACAAAGAAACCAGAAGCTGATTCTGGAAATGCCTCTGGAAATCAGGCCCCCAGAAGATAGTGCCCCATTTGAGGAATTAACTAAACTTGGACTTGTAAGTCAGGATTGAAAATGCAGTTATCCATGACAGACCTGTGGAAGGTCTCACTGTCTGAAGGACTGGACCCCTGCTTCCTGCATGCTAAACCAAGTTTTTTGCAAGATCTGTATGGACAAAACCACTCTCAGCCTGGACTAAAAAGAGACAGAGAGGGGAGAGATGGAAAGGAAAACAGCTTTAAGAGGAAAACCACGGAAGCTGAGGTCTGGAATTAAGACATCTCCTTGGGCCAAGAGAGGGACCCCACCCATGTGTATGGAGAAGGTGAGTTTGCCCCGGCATTTGAAGAGGGTGGATATTCCAGCCCATTGTTCAGGGAGAGTTTTGCTGCCCCAGGCTACAGGGAGGGTGGAGCACATTCCTCAAGGATTAGGGTGGTTAAGGTCAGTATCCTATAGGTCAGAAGAGTGAGGTTGACACCCCATTGCTCTGAGAGGGGTGGGCCTGATCCCCATAGATTAGGGAAGGCCAGGTCACCACCTCACTGTTCTGAGAGGGTTGGGCCTGAATGCCAGAGATTAGGGAGAATGTTGCCACCACCTCATTGTACTAAGGGGGTTGAGACTGTACCCCAGAGATTGGGGAAAGTGTGGCCATCACCCCAGTGTTCTTGGAGGGAGAGGTCTGGAGCTTGCTTGCCACCCAGATGCTTGATGAGGGTGGAAACAAGGTAACAGCCATTGGGCAAGCCTGAGGATAGGGTGGGCCCCCATGAGACCCTGAGGAAAAGAAGCCTTCATCTTAACAATGACTCTCAGACTTTGAAATCTAATGGAGTACACCCTGCAGGTCTTCGGAACGGTTGGGGACCACTGACACATAACTCCCTCCCAAATTCTCCATGTGGTAATGCATATGTTTATTCTATGTCTGTCCTTTTGTATATTGGAAGCAGATAAATTGCTTTGTATGTTTCACAGGTCTACAGCCAGAGAGGACTTTGCCCCAAGACAAACTGTATTTCTAAAACACTGATGTGATTTTGTACCTAGCATTGCTAACTGAAAGAATTTAAGTTTTTTTTTTTTTTTTTTTTTTTTTAATATTGTGCTATCTTTTTTGGGATTCAGAGGGTGGAGTGTGGCTGTTTGATATTATTTTATGAACCCCCAAAAAGAGAAAGATTATGTTTGTAAACTGGTCTATTCTGGGTGTGATACCCTTTGAATTCAGCTGACCTGTCTTGATTAAATTACCTGTTAAGATTAGGGCTTTGATTCGACCACCATCATCATCACCACCATTATCACCATCATCATCTCCTCCATCATCTCCATCTCCATCATCATCTCCACTATCATAACCATCATCTCCATCTCCACCATCACCATCAGCACCATCATCTCCATCTCCATCATCATCTCCACTATCATAACCATCATTGTCATTATCACCGTCACCCTCATCACCATCACCATCTCAGACTAATGCCTGGAACATATCAAGGCACTTTAAGAGCAGTTATCTTACTGCCCCTGTTTTACAGATGAAGAAACCACGTGACAATGGATTCCCATAACTACCCTACATGTTCAGGTCCGAGGCACAGAGAGGGCACCCATTTTGAGCTGCAGATAACAGGACTCTAACATGCACCTGCCCCCAGTGTCTGTGCTCTCATCTATGATAACCTCTTGGCAGGAGCCACTTCAGGGGTGTGATGGGGATACACACATGGAATGGATCAGGGTGAGATGGGGAGGGGAGGAAGTGGAGGTGCAGGTACAAGCTACTATTACAGGGAGCAGAGAAATGGGGCAGCATCTGGAGGGCTGCATGGTATCAAGAGGGGAGTTGATGGCTGACTGATGGGAATGTCCCTGTGGAGAGGAAGTGGCCAAGGGAACAGCTGCAGGGACAAAGTCCTTGGGAGCAGAAGGGCCATGGGACCTAATGTCCAGACACACACTTGACTTAAGGTATCATTTGGTGGGGGGGAATGGTTATTACAAAACCTGTGAGCATGTGTGTGCATGTGCATGTGTATTTATGCATGTGTGCGCTTGGATAAGAAAGGAGTGTCAGCAGAGGTCAGGAAAGCCTGCCCATTTACAGAAGACTGTCTGTCTGTTCTGCTGAGTGTGGTGTGGAGAGTGAGCTGGGCAGGGCAGGGTTCCCCTCAGCATAATACCCAGTGCTCAGGGTACCTCTGCTCACTCTTTGAAGACTAAACAACCAGCCACCACCCAATGGACTCAAAAGGTATTTGTTGTTAGGATGACTGCCCGGATGAGTGAATGGCTGGATCCCAGAAGGAAACAGGCGCTCAAGTGGACACTAGGGAGAGTTGAGTAAGTGGGACGGCGGAATGGACTGTAGGCCAGGGAAGGAGGTGCTGCTTCCATAGCCAAGGGCACAGGATGGTGGGGGGTCATTATCAGAAGCTGTGGCTTTGCCTCTGACCATTGGGAGAGGGGTGCAGCCAACCGCTGGGAGGTCCCATGGAAATCAGTCCAGCCCTCCAGGCCCTCTTTTGCCTGTGGTCTGGGGGACCCCCATTGGAGCCAGAGCATGTGGGGGAGGGGGAATGGAGGGGCACCGCTGGGGTCCCCTTGCTGCCTCTACTCCCAATTCAGGTCCTGTGTTGTGCAGGTAATGGGTCAGTCTGAGCCTGGGCCCTTTTTCTGTGCCCTGGACTGTGTGAGTGGAGGAGCAGGGAGGCCACAAGTTTTCTCCCCCTGGGGAAGCTGCTGCCGCAGCTCAGTGGAGACTGCTGGTGGCCAGGACAGGGAGCACCCACTGCAGCCTGCTCTTCTCTAGCAGGTTGTTGATGTTTTAAGTGCCTTTCACAACACCAAGCTTCATTAATTAGGGTTTCTGGTAGGCAGCATCTTCCTCCCAGCCGTGGGTCTGCTTGGAGAATGAATACCAAGCAGAGGCTGGGCTGAAACTTAGAGCTACTGCAACGAAGAGACACTCACATCCCCTGTGCATTGGGGAAATTAGGGCATTTGGTGCCAGATTGCCTGACTAATTAGATTTCTGTCAACTCTGGAGGGACTGGCCAAGGCAGCATGGAATTTAAAGCAGCCTCTGCTGAGCTGAGCCTTAACATTTTGCAAAAAGGCTCCACCATGTTAGTTCAACCCTGTTAAGGGGCCTGGGCCCCCTCCCCGCCCCGCAGTGCTGAGGCCCCGCCTGTCTGCCCACTGCATTTCTCTTCTTTCCTCTACCTCCCATTCTCCCTCCCACTCAAGCTCACCTTCCCACCCTTCCTTTCTTTCCTTCTCTTTCTACCTCCCTCTCCCACTGAAGACTTTCTCTCCTCTGTCCACCAAAGGACAGAGGAAAGAGAAACACTTGTGCTGCAGGGGGCACGAAGCTTTACTGCTGCACAGGACATTTCTGAAGATGACGCCTCTCTCCGCTGCAGGAGCCGCCAGGCCAACTTGGTCTCGCAGTGTGGGATAATAATATGTTGCTTAGAAAACTGCTTGGCTGGGGGAATTGGGTGTTATGTCTTTTTCCAAATAAAGGTTTAATTGCCCCAAATGGATGACTATGAAGAGGAATCTTCAAGGGAATGAAGTGGCTGCTTATGGAATTTCTTGGTATGTGTCGGGCACTGTGCTAATTTTTACTTCTGTGATGGTGTTTAATTCTCCCAGACTTCCTGCAAGGTGGCAAATGGCCCTACTCCCCATGTAGGAAGCTGCAGAAATGAGTGTGCAGCCCCTTGCAGAGCCTTGTGGTGTTTAGTTATTTGCGTGTTTGCTTGTTGTCATCACCTTTGTGAATGTAGGCTCAAGAGGGCATCCCTTTTGTCACATCTCCCTGTTGTGCCAGTTTTTTCCCCCCACAGGCATCACTGTGTGAAATTTCGTTTCTTTTGCAAATGGTGCTTGGCTTATAGTGGGTACAGAGTAGGAAGACAAAGGTAAGGAGAGGGGCTGAGGCCAGGAGGTCGGGAGGTCTCTGAGAGCACGTGGTTTGAGCACAGCCCTGAAAGTGCAGCTGGCTCTTCTCATCAAAGTTGGGGGGAGGAGCATTCACTGTTCCCTCTGCCTGGACAAGGACTCTGGGGGTGGAAAGAGTTTGGTGTGGGGGGGCATGTTTCTGTCCCAGTGTGGCTGGAACAGAGTAAGTGAGGGGTGTCATGAGAGAAGAGGTCCTGTGGGGGGTGTGCAGAGCCTCAAGCCCAAACTCAGGGTGCTGGGGTGTTTGGCCATCTACCTAGGGTCAGGGCCTGGGGTGAAGGTGCAGGGCACGGGGGACTATTGAAGGTGCTCTTGGAAGAAATCTGTAAGGCAGGGAGCGAGCAGGATCCAGAAGGAGAAACGTCTGCTTCAGCCTTACCCCATGGGAGCTCTGTGGAGTGAACTGCACCAGAGGTGGGGGCCAGGCTTCTGTACCCCCTTTCAGGCAGCATTGGCCACCCACCCACTCCCATGAGTCTCCACTGCTCTCATGAACCGAGAAGGTCACAGGTGCAGCAGTCGCACCACGGGCATGGGACCTGGGCAGCACCAGAGCACCTGGCGCTCGGGACAGCGGTTGGTGCTCTCTCTCCCAGTGCCTTCTCCCACACCTGCCCTCTGTCTTTTCTCTGAAGGAGGCTCCAGGGAGCTTCCTTTGCGAGAAGATGGTACGTGCCCCCTGCCAGTGCCTGGCTGTGCGCTGGGGAAAGGTTTAGAGCTTGCATTGCCGCTGTGCCAGCCCCTCCTTGCTTCCCCAGCCTCCCCCAGGTGCTGGCTCCCCCAGCCCCACCTGGCCCCCTGGAACTCCTGGGCTGCTTCTCTGTGGCCAGGGGCTTCTGTGCTCTGCGTGAGTCCCCCTGGGCCTAGACCTTCCTCACTTTGCTTCTGGTCCTGCCTGTTCGCCCGTCCTGCTGCCTTGTGCCCCAGCACACGCCCCACGTGTTTCCCGGCACGGATGTACCTTCTCCATACCGCTCGTCAAGACCCGTGAAGTCGTAGAAACAATTAGTTTAGGACCTGAGCCGTGTTTTGGAATCTCTAGAGGGATCAGCCACTTAAAGGCTTCTATGGTGGGTCCTTTTGTAGCTGCACCCCCACTCCCATCCTGCAGACAGTCACAGTGCCAGCCAGCCTTCCGGAAGGACGGCCAGGCGTCACTGGCGGCACCCGGGGGTGTTAGGTGGTCAGTGTTTTCAATTTATTTATCAAATAAATATTCCAGTATTTATTTTGAGTGTGTATTTGGAAATGTTAAACCAGCATATCACGCCCGTGATTTCAGATATTTTTGTTTAGATCAAGACTAAAAGAGGTATTTAAATCAACTTGTTTAACCTAAAGAAAAATATAACTGTTGCAAGGATGGGAGGACAAGCTGTTTACTTGGGTGCTGACCCCTGGGAGTCCCAACAGGCAAGCGGGGGCCGAGGCGAGGGTGACATTCAGCGTCATCAGACCGGTCACTGTGTGGGCAGCTGGGCTTGGCCCGCAGGGGACCTCCAGAAGGACAGTGAGGGACACACCGGAGCAACCTCACGGAGCCTGGCTGAGGATGCACAACCCTCCCAAGACCAGAGACAGCCCCAGCAGGGGCTGCAGGGCTGGGGGCCGGGGGCCGGGACGTGGCGTGCGCCGAGGGGCATGACAGGCACCAAGCGAGCACGGACGGCTCTGCTTTGGTGACGCGAAGGTGACCCCTACCGCATGCCCCAGGGACGGCACGAAGCTTCAAAGTGAGCCCCCCAAGTGGACGCTCGAGTTTAGGTGGGGGTGTTCCCAGAACCCAGGGACAAGAGGGGAGGGACGCGGGGGGTGAACGCTGGGGCTCAGCTTCCCCCACAGTCCTCTTGGGGGGCTCAGTCTCCCCGTGGGCCCCTGGGGGATGTGCTGGGGGCTTACCTTACCAGGTGGGTGATTACTGGAGACCCCACAAAGGTGCCAAGTCACGGGTGGTGGCACGAGGGATGGAGGGACAGCCGTGTGGGAGCACCAAGGCCCCGCGGCCCCAGGTGCTGCCTGCGAGGGGCAAGGCCGACGGGAAGAGTGTTTGGGCAGAGGGGCCAGCACTGTGGGCTGGAGACGGAGGAGGCAGAGGGACCCGGGTCAGTGCAGACCAGGGCGCCGGCAGGCGCCTGGGGGGAGGTCGGCTGGGACGGCCCCGCTCCATGGCCGTGTGGGTGACCGTGGTGCTGGTGCCCCTCCTGCCCCTCCCGGAGCGAACGCACCTCCCTTTTGCACTCGGGCAAAGCGCCCTCACTGACCCTTGCATCTGTCCTGGTGGTTCCTGGGACTTTCCCGGGCCCAGAGACCCTCCGTCCGCCCCACAGCCCTTTGCGGGACCAGAAGCTTCTGTTTCTGGTTCTGTTTTCTCTCCCGGTGTGTGGCCGGCTCCCGGGGTGGGAGTGGGCTTCTCTGGCTCCTCCATCAGTCGCCCTCTCTTGGGGCTCCTCCTGTGCTCAGGGCATCACCTGGAGTGGGGGCCACAGGACGAGGCTCGGCCCTGCCCCGCCTAGCCCAGATCGCATCGAAGGGCACATGGGAGACCCCCCCAACCTCGGCCGCCCGGGAGCCGGTCACTGCCAGCACGGCCCTCCACTGCCCGCCCCCCGTGCCCCCCACGCCAGCCAGAGCGGGTCCCTCCCTGCCCCTGCCCAGCAGCCCGCCCCCCATGCACCCCCATGCAACGCCAAGGGGATCTATTTTGTTTGTAAAAGGCTGATTATCATAGATAAATGTATCTAATTAGTCTCATTTGCTGACACGCAAGCCTTTAATTGTGAGTTGAATAATTAGACATATCTGCATATGCAAATGAACGCAGTTACGCCCTGCGTTGGTCTTTAACGGGATTCCTCCTGAGATCCATAACTCTCTCCGTTCCCGGAGAGAATATGCTACGTTAATCTACATAGACAAACACCTTTCTTTAGCAGCAGCAGCCCCCGTGTTTGTTTAAATAAAGTAATATCTGGAGGAACGGGCGGTTCATGCGGAAGAGCCTCTGGGGAATTCTCATGCGAGGGGGCGCCTGGTGTGGCGGGGGCCGAGGCTGGGCCCTGGGCCCCTGGGCCCCGGCTTCAGCTCAGGCAGGATCCCCTCCCCACCCGGCCGAGGTCCAGGCCCTGGGGTGGGCCCAGCGGGGTCCCCCAGCCCCTCCTTGGGCCTCCCTCTCTGCCCCCTTGCTTGGAGCTGGTGGCCTCAAGCCCAGGGCCACCGGGGTGCCCCCCCAGGGTCGTGAGCCACGGAGCCTGCACTCCTGGGTTCGAGCCCCCCTGCCGTGGTGCCAGCAGCCAGCTTTCCCCTGCGGGTTCCAGACACCTGCAGCCTCGGGGCAAGGGGGCCCAGGCAGGGGAGCCCCAGCTGAACCCTCCCCCCGGGCCTGTCCCGTGGGGATGCTGCTTGCGAGGGGCCTGCAGCTCTGGAGGCACTGCTGGGCCTGCGGTGGCGTCCAAGCAAAGCCGGGGCCCTGCCAGCACCCCTCTCCCCACCCGGGTGCTCCCACGGGCTTCGCTGGGGGTGGGCAGCACACGCAGGGCTGCTGGTTCTCGGTCTCGGAAGGGCCCCTCTGGGCTCCAGGCCCTGGCCCGGCCAGGCGGGGGTGGGGCGTGGGGGGAGGGGGGATCCAGCATTCCCAGCGTTCCAGAAGGCCCTGCGGCAGCCACTGGGTGCCCACCCTCCCGTCACCACGGCAACCAGCTTGGAGGCACTGCTGGGAGCTGACACCGTCCCAAGTCGCCCGTGTCGGTTCCCTCCCTCTCCTGTCCGGCAGGAGCCGCTCGGGCCAGGGCAGCCGGCAGCGGGCAGCTGAAGGGCCGAGCGCTGGTCAGCGCCCCTCAGCCTCTGAGGCCCAGCACGGGGTCTCGGGCCACGCACAGCCCACCTGGAGCTCTGCACCAACCCCACCTGCGCCGGAGAGGCCGGGGCGGGCTTGGGCGCTTGGCCAGCTGTGCCCATCCTCACGCTCGCTCACTCGTTCATTCACTCGCTTATTCCCTCACTCATTCGCTCATTCACTTGCTCACTCATTCACTCAGTAATTCACGCACTTATTTCCTCTCTCACTCATTAATTCACTCGCCTATTCCCTCGCTCACTCTTTCCGTCACTCGCTCATCTGGTCACTCCTCCCCTCTCCTCTCCGCCCTCGGCCCGAGAGGTGGCCGCGTCAAGCCTGCTCCTCCTCAGGGCCCAGCGCCCCCCCGGGCTGACAGCCAGGAGCCAGCCCCCCACCAGCCCTGGCAGAGGTGAGGGGAAGTCGCCCCACGCCCAGCCCTGGCCCTCGAGCTTCCCGCGCACACCCAGGGAGGGGTCAGCGGCTTCCCTCCCCGCTGTGCACTGCCTGTCCTGCTGGTGTCAGCGGGCCTGGGGGGCCTGGGCAGAGCCGTCCCTGGAGGCGAAGCCGCGGGGTCTCTTTTGTCTCTCAGAGGGAGGCAGCGTTGGCCTCAAGCGCCTGTCATTGCTTTTTCGAAGCTCCCCTGAGGTTCATCTGACATCGTAACTACAAGTAAGACAAAATGTTCCCGTGACCTTCCTTCCAACTCAAGGAATTCGTCTGGTGAAGAAAGAGGAAAAAAGGCGAGAAGAAAAGAGGAAACACCGAAGCGCTATCAATTGTTCACGCTGCGCAGTTTCACGAGGGAGGCGCGCCGAGGGGGAGGGGCCGAGCGCTCACCTGCGCTGTCCGCCCGCGAGGGGTCCCGGTTCTCTGGGGCTTCATTAGAATCTCTCAGCGCAGCTGGGGCGCAGGGAGGGGGAGCAAAGCCTTAGCCAGCGCGTAGAGGGTCCCCGGCCCCTGCCGCGGGGTTCGTGGGCCAGGGAGGCGGGACGGACGTGGCTCAAGACGGAGCGCTTTGGGGGAGGAGAGCGGCGGCCTGCGCCCCGCGCGTGCGCGTGTGTGAGTGCGCGCTGGTGTTCCCCGTGCACACATGCATGCTTGTGCTGTGTACACACTGAGCATGTACAGGGGCAGCCTCTTCGCGTGTGCGAGCGTGTGCGTGCTCAGACACTACGATGGGGTCCCATGCCGCCCCCCACCCCCGGCGCCCAGGCACCGCCCTCAGCATGGAGGACCCTCTTCCGAAGCCTGCGGCGCATCGCGCAGTGGACGCTTGCTGTTGCACCCCGTCTTCTCCCGGGGAGCGGCTAGCAAATGGGCTACAAAGAGGGGGGTGGGCCGGGAGGCCTGGGGCTGGGGGTGGGGGCTGGGGAGCTGCCAGCCGGGGAGGCGCCTTCTTTCCTCGGAGGGAGGTGGGGGCCGTGCGTGTGCATGTGTGCGTGAGTGTGCCCACAAGTTCAAGGTCTTCAGCGTCTGAGGGAGATCAGTGACGTGGCTTCCACCATCTTGGGAAGGGCCCGCAGAGCTGCGTGCGGGCACCAAGGGGCGCACAGGGAGTGCAGGGCCGTAGGGGGGCCGGTCCCCCTTCCTGCTTTGGCGGGGCCCTCCAGGCAGCCAGGTCCTGGCAGCCGGAGGCAGCTCTCAGGGACGCGGCGTGTGTGCAGACGCAGTCCCCGGGGGCTCCGCCCAGTGCCGCCCGGGGCCGCCTTTCTAGGTGCCAGAACAGACGCCTCCACTGGGTTCAGGAATTCAGGAAAAGCAGGAGTTGCGCGCTGGCATGTTTCACACACGTCCGAAAGGAAGGAGGCCCTGCCTCTTGGCCTTAGAAATTCCCACCCAGGCCCTGCTAGGAACTGAGGCAGCCGGGTGGGGGATGGGCACAGACCCTTCCCCGGAGCTGGAGGTTGGTGGGGGGCGGGGGGTGCTTGAGCAAATAAAAGCCTGCACCTGCGGCAGCGAGTGAGGGGGCTGCAGCTCTGGGCAGGGAGGACCTGCCTCCCAGGGGAGGGCCGCGGGGGCCTGGGGTGGGTGGAGAGGGGCCGCACGCTGCTTCCCACGCCTGACTCTCATCCGCTCATCCCCTCCTTGAAGAAACTGGCCTGACAGGCGGGTGGGCACTGGGGGTCCCAGGCCACAGCACCTGTATGCTTTGGTGGCATGGGGGGGCTTAGCAGCCCAGCTGGGACCCGGGTCTTGGGCTGAGGCAGGGCCAAGGTGCTCACCCGGCCCTGCTGGGTGTTTCCTCGCCTGCCCCCTCCCTGCCCCCTCCCCGCCCCTGGCCCACCCACAGGTGCAGTCACTGCCCAAATGCGTCCCTGCGGGGCTGCCCTGCCCCCTCTCCCTTCCCGGCAGCCCCTCCCTCTCCTGGCTCTGGGATCCCTGCCCTACACCTGCCCCGGCCAAATCCACCTGCCCTCCTGGAGCCCAGGCTCCGGGCCCTGAGGCAGCACGAGAAAGGCCAGGGGAAAATTTCTCCAAAAGCCGCCGAGTGGAGCTGCAATTCTGGAGGGCATCTGAGCTCTCTTCCCTCCAGGGAACAGGGGCAGCGTCTGTTTCTCCACGGAAGGGGGAGTTTTGGAGGGCAGGGTGGGCCTCTTCCCAGGGAGGAGGAGAGGCCGGTTTCCGGAAGGCGCCTGTTCCCACTCTAAAAAGACCAGTGCCCGCCGTCGCCCAGGGCAGACGCGAGGGAGCGCGGGAGCTTCTGTGTCCCTCGTACCTGGGAGGTGGCGTTAGCCTGAGCGGTTGAGGTCATTTTAGGCGAAGGGAGGAGGGGCGGCAGCTGCAGGTGGGAGCGGCCAGCTCGGGGCCGGGCCCCCGGGGGCTGCCTCCTTGAGTCAAGCCTTCCCTGCCAGGCCCCCTAGCTGCGGTGGACGCTAGAGCAGAGAGCCGAGCAGCCACCCTGCCAGTGGGGTGCTAGAGGTGGCCGCGGGGGCGTCACCCACTTGCCTGGAGGTTGGCGGGGTGGGGCGGGCCTCCAGGCTCGCCCAGTCGGAGTCGGCCTGCGCCGCATTAGGATGTGACTGTCGGGACTGGGACCCTGACGTGGCAGCAGGACGTGGAGATGACACAGATAAAACCGATGGAAACTCCGCGCTCGGCCACAGCCACACGGGCCTCCTGGGACCGCAGGGTCGGGGGGAGAGCCAAGCCCCCTGCCACCCGAGGGAGGCCAGCTTCACCTCTGGAGACACGGGGACCCTCGCCCTGCCCACAGGCTCCGCGTCCTCGGGGCAGCTGGGCTGGCTCCTTTCTGCGACATTCAAACACTGCTGGAGGCACACAGATCAAAGCGCAGTCACCCATTGTGGGTGGTGAAACCGAGGAGGCAGAGCTGGGCGTCCGCATCCCGCTGACTGGGCCTGGCTGTTGGCAGAGCCGCTGGCGGCCACCCGGCCTCACTGCTCCCGCCTGGAGAGGGCTGGCCCTCTGCCCACCAGTGCCCCCACCGGAGCTGGCCCGGCTGCTGTCCTCGGTGCTGGGCAGGCCAGGCTGCGGCTCGGGGGCCCGAGCTGCCCTCTCCAAGGTGCTGAGGGCTCAGCGCTCCGGCCTCCCTGGGCCAAAGCCAGCTGGCAGGTGGCCTCTGGGGGGGGGTTGAGGGTCCGGCCAGCCTTGGAGAACTTCCAGCTGCTTCGACAAGTGCCAGGTCATCTGGGCCTGCTTTCAGCACGTCTGTGAACCACCGAAGGGCTTCAGGACTTGAATTGCTGAACAAACGAGCCTCTTCTGTGTCTTTTGGGAACCTGACTTTGTGAACCCAAGTCAGACCCTGAGGCTTCCCACCCTGTTCCTTAGTTGGATTCTTCCCCTCCCTCCCTCCCTTCTCCTGCTCCCTTCAGAAGGTGATGTGGGAACAGAGGAGCTTTTCCTCATCCTGAGAGTTGGGGTCGAGATGGGTGGAAGAGCAGACAAGCTGGGCTTCTCTCACTAGGATCAGGCTCTCCAGATCCAGGGATCAGATTCTCTGGCCTATTGACCAGCCCCAACGTCCAGCAGACACAGGAATATGGCGGCCAGGAGGTGCAGTCACTGCTGTTTCCATCCTTTTAATAAACAAAACCGTTGGCCGAACAACTTGCTCAGGTTCTGAAATCAGCACGAGGCCGTCCGCTCAGACCTGGAGTTTCTTCTGGAGTCGCTGCTGGGAGAGTCTCTTTTGCTTTTGGCTTTTTAAAAGCAGCCTTATTGAGATCTACTCGCACGCCACGCCGTCCGCCCGAAGCGCGTAGCCGCGGGCTCTGGTGTGGTCGCAGCGCTGTGTCCGTCTTCCTCGGCTTCTCGTGCCCATGCTAGCGGTTTGCTGAAACCACCATCTCCCCGTGCTGATCCTTGAAGGGGGCGTTAAGTAAAGCGAAAAGGCTGCTGGCGTCGTCATTGCTGGAAGAGAACCCCTTTCTGAGAAGTGACAGGAAATTTCCAGAGTTAAAAATAAAAGCAGGGGCTTTCAGGAAAAGAACAACAAACAAAGCAAAACAAAACGAGAAAACAGAACGTACCCTACCAAAGTTGCAGTTTAAGCAGCAATTGGAAATAAGCTAGCTCTGGTCCAGTAGGGAGACGTGCCGTGGCGCCCCAGCTCGGACGGTCCCTGCGCGGCCGGACCCGCCCCCATAAGTCAGCCAACGCCGCTCAGTCCCCGGAACACCCGTTTGGAGCTTCCCGAGGCCAGCGTGCTGGTGGGGCTCGACAGCCACGGGGCTCTGCCTGCTCGAGCAGTTTCTCTTTCCATAAGCCTGTGTTAGTGACTATTGATTAGTATCGGTGACTCCGTTTCTTCTAACGGGGGCAGGCAGCGGTGGGAGGGGGCTTGCTCGCTCCGCGAGCCGCCTGGTCTGGGTGTGGGGGAAGGGACGGCCCCCGGCTGCTTCCGGTGGCGCTTGCTGGGGCCGGGGAGGCGCCACTGCCAAGCCAGGGGGAGCGGGAGGGGCCTGGGGGAGGGCCCGCAGCCTGGGTGCTGGACCCCCGCCTGCACGCTCCTGCGCCGGGAGAGTGGCCTGGGAGAGCCAGCAGGTCGCGCAACTTGCTTCTGAAGTTGTGCACTTCTCGGTGTCCTCGTCTGTGAAGCAGCTGCTGGGCAGACCCTCTGGTCAGTCCTGCGCTCCGTCACTACCTTGCTGCCCCCTCGTGGGGTGGCATGCCGCAGGCCCAGGGCCCCCAGGTGAGCCCTCGGAGGCTCTGCCGCTGCCTGAGAGTCCCACCCCCACCTCCACTCGAGGGGCCTCTCACTTCCTTTCCCTGAGAGCCAACTGCAGGGGAGGGTGAGTGGGGGTCAGCCCCTGCCTCCCCCTTCCAGTCTCCTGGTGCTAAGGTGACTACTGCGCTGTGGGCCTCACGGTCAGAGACAGCTCTGAGTGCCGGAACGTTCTCCTGCTGTGCCGCGGGCAGCACGTCCTCCTCCAGCTCTGGCTCGGGGCGTGCGCAGAAGAGAGCAGCGTGGAGCCCTCGGCACGGCCGTTGCTGCCCTGCCCTCCTGCGCAGTGCCTGGACCAGACTCCTTGGGTCTGAGCGTAGGAGCTTCCATGGAACATCCCATCCCAAGGAGCAAGGGGTAGGCGGCCCTGGACTGGGCTCTGCTCTGAGGTCTGTGGGCTACGGCCCCGCCAGGGTCAGCCCTGCTCCCCGGGCCCCCCGTGGCCCTTGCCACTGGACCCGACCCCAGCCCAAGAGGAGGCCCCGCCCAGCTGGGGGGCAGCCAGTCCTCTCTGTGCTTCCCAGCCCAGGGCCTGGGGTCCGGCGAGGCCCCGGGAAGGCGGAGGGAGGCCCCAGGGGAGGGGTCAGCAGCAGAGCCGAGGCCAAAGGCCATGGGCGGGGCTGGACCTGGCTTGGGCCAAGCGTGAGGAGGCCTGCAGAGCGCAGCCAGGCACAGGCGGCCACGCGCAGCGTCCAGTGAACGGAAGGTGGCCTTTTCCTCGGCTCTCCACCAGCAGGGCTGGGACGGACACAGGCCGGGCGGCCCTCTCCCCCGGCCCGCAAGCCGCTGGCCTGGAAGGAAGGCTGCTCGGAGGGGCTTCCCGGGGGCCGGAGCTGCGGTGGGAGGGGCAGCGAGCCGAGCAGCTCCAGCCCCGGGGTTCCCAGGCCCCCCACACCTGGCTGGGGACTGCCAGCAGGGCAGGCCGGGGAGGGAGGGCAGCCTGGGAGAAGCCAGCCCGACACCTGACCTCAGGATCCTTTTTACAAACTTACAAACCATAGAGAAATTAATTCAGAAACTGCGATTTCTCTGCTAAACGTCAAAATATGTAAATATCGAACCTTTTTCCTTTAGTCACTAAAACAAATGTAAAACACATTTATTAGCATAGAGATGACTTTAATCAAATCAGCCAGAGTACAAATTAGCCACAGGAAATGTAATGAGCTGGGAATTAATTAGCGGCATAAGGATGACAAGGCGGCCTGCTGATCGCCTCACGGCTCTCCCCGCGGCCGGCCAGCCCAGCTCCGGCAGCTGAGAGCTCCCTTTGCCGGGCCCCTGGGAGGCCCCTGGACCCCGGGTTCATCTTAGTCCAGGTCCCCAAATGACGCTGTACGCGTGTCTCAGGTCTGGGGGAACGGCTCAGCCTGGCTTCCTGCACAGAGAACCCCGAAACCAGGCTCATCCACCCCAGCAGGACGGCTGAACGCATCTGCGGAGAGCAGGCCAATCCACGGGCTCACGGCCGGCGTGGGTGTGGGCAGGGGGACTGGCCCTGGGAGGCTGGCTGAGCCCGGCGGGCAGGTCTGAGCTGTGACCCGTGGGCCTGAGTCCCAGGGCTTGGGGGGCACTTGGCGCTGTCGTCCTGAGCTGTGGAGGGTTAGGGCCTCAGGGCGGCCGCCGCTGGCTCTGTGCCGGCCCCTCCCTGGCAGTGCTGGACTTTCAGGGACACTTGCCACTTGGAGGCTCGTCCATCTCTAAGGCTCCGCCATGCCTGCCACGGGGAGAGGACAGAGGTCAGGATTTGTGCCCCGGGGCTGACCCTGTTTCAGGAAGGCACAGGCAGCCTCGACCCCAAGGACGTGCTTTGCGTTTGATGCAGATTCTGTGTTCCAAAGCCAGGCTCTGCAAGCTCCAGGAGCTGTGGGCCAGCGCCAGGAGCCAGGCCCGAGGGGAAGGGGCAGCTCCAGGCGCATGTGACCCGCTGCCTGCTCTACAGTTTACATTTAAACCCTCACTTTGAGGCCAGGAGATATTTTTGCGTTTCGCATCTTGCCAGAACCTTGTGGATATGCTACAGAGACCCCGAGGCAAATTCTGGAGTTCGGTGTCATTAGCCAATTTAGCAGATTTTGTGTCAGGGAAGGAAAATTGATCGAATGACGTCTTGGAGAAGATTTGGGTTTTGTGTCTTTGGCAGGGGTGGGGGTAGGGGGTGCAGTAGTGGACATGCCTCCCCTGGCCTGGGACGGTTAGGCCCAGTAGTGTCAGGATGGGGCTGCCCGAGGGGGTGGGGTGGGTGCTAAGCTGAGTCCCCAAGGAGGAGGAAGGATTGGCCGGTGGGGTGGGGGTGCGGGTGGGAAGGGGTGTGGGCAGGGAGGGGTGCGGGCAGGGAGGGGTGCGGGGAGTGCACCTGCCCGGGAGCTCAGGGTCTCCTCCCGCCCAGCGCTCTCGGGAGGGCAGGGCCTGGCCCGTCCACGCTCCCGGGCCCCGAGGCCACACCCGAGCTGGGGCAGGACGGCCGAGCAGCTGGCGGTCAGAGGCCCGGCTGAGGGCGAGCAGGCCCTGCGACAGGGCCGGGCCTCCGCCTGGGGCTGGGACTGCATTTCCCACAGTCCCCGTCCCTGCAGCAGTGAGCTTTGAGGGGCCGCTGGACGGGCCACTCCCCAGAGGCGGATGCCGAGGGGCCACGGGCGGCTTCGCTGTGCTCCCGGGAACCCAGGGTGGGAGCCGCTCGTTCCAGGAGCGTCTGTTCCCGCTCCCGGGAACCCAGGGTGGGAGCCGCTCGTTCCAGGAGCGTCTGTTCCCGAGGACGCCCGGCTCTGGGTGGGGCCGCTGCCTCCTTTCCTTGCAGTTCCCACCGCGCCCCGCTTGGCTGAACCGCATCCAGAGGCCAGACTGTCTCCAAAACCCGCCGGCAGACAACGCTCAGGCAAGGGCCCGTCCGACCCCAGGCCAGGGGGAAGGGGCTTGCAGGCGAGCCCCAATCGGGGCCCACGAGGCGCCCGAGGAGGCGGCCCCAGCGCGGCGGAAACTTCCAGCTCTGGGGGACCCTGGGGAAATCACCCCACTTCTCTGCCAGGGGGCCGGGGCCATGGCGAGGGGATGGCCCTCCCAGGGTTGTCGCCAGGGCTCCGCGCTGGAACAAAGCCTGGGCACAGGGGAACGCCAGGCCGGCACCACTGCCTGGCTCCTGGCACCTCCCTGCCCCTGGCCCCGGGCTCCTGGCACCTGCCCCCAGACCCTCCTCCCTGCACGGGACGCTCGGGGTGGAGGCCCCCGGCCCTGCGCTGGGTCTCGAGGTGAGCGCTCACCGTGGCATTGACGAGGCACAGGCCTGCTGCCCACAGCCCAGGGCCCGGCCCCTGGCTCTGCCTTTGCTGCCCCTGTGAAGTGGGCTCCGAGTCAAAGATTTGGGTGCAAGTCGGTGATGTGGGCAGAGCTGGGGAAGCCACAGGGACATGGGATACCCTTGGGCAGGCGGCCACGAGGGGCAAGGGCACGCTCAGAGCTGCCCCCTGAGCCCCAGGCTGGCAGCTTTACCACCCCTGGTCCTCGCTGGCAGAGGGGGCAGAGGGCTGACCCAGGAGGGCTGACATGCCCCCCCCCACGAGCATCCAGGCCTAGGATGGCCCAGGGTGCCACGATGCTGCCTGGGGGGACGGGGGGTGGTGGCGCAGGAGGCACTGCCGAGGGAACGTTTTTGCTTCCAGTTTGGCTCAAGACTTCACTCTCCTGTATTTCCTTTACTTTTCACATACAATCGCTTTTCTGTCAGTATGCAAAAAATTTCTGTAACTTTCTCAGGAGGAAAAAAAATTGACTCTTTTTTAAGCTCTTGTTCGTCTTCACCCAGCGAAAACCAAAATGAAGGTGACTGTTACGTATTTGCACCGCTTGCCAGGGCGAGAACGGATGATTAAGTCAAAGCACCTGGAAGGCCAAAGAGGGCCTCGAATGTCTCACTCCGCACATGTTAGGCAGAGAAGTCAGGGACGAGGGACAGTGTGGAACAGGACACGTGGGGCTCCTGCGGTTTGAAAAAGCATCAGTTCTTGAGGTGTAACCAGCCTGTCAGTTAGCAAAGCCGAAGAGGAGACGCCCCGAGCCCTTCTCTGTGGCTGAGTTCAAAGTGCAGGCGTTTGGAGCGTCATTCTGGGTATCAG
The DNA here is from genome assembly GCA_026826555.1 of Tolypeutes matacus. NCBI lineage: Eukaryota > Metazoa > Chordata > Mammalia > Cingulata > Chlamyphoridae > Tolypeutes > Tolypeutes matacus. Next base: position 357,751 of record JAKSZT010054278.1, on the reverse strand, counting down.
AATGGGCTCCTTGGAGCCCTGGAAGCCGGCGATTTCTTTCCAACCAACTCTAATGCTGCTGTAGGTGATGGTAATACTACTAATGAAAATCCAAAGGCGCAGCTAACATCGCCGACTGCCTGCCCTGCGCCAGCACTTCCGGCGCAGCTTCGATGGCTGATGGCCGCCTACTAACCACTCAGCTCACACTCGTCGCCGTCGGGAGCCTGCGATTTGGGCAGGGCTCGGCGGCGCCAGCGTTCACGGGCAGCTCCAGGGGTCTGAGGACCCGTCCGGCACGTCCAGCACGGCCCGTCACGGCCGGCACGAGGAGTCGAGCTCCCAAGCAGCGTGGTGCCTGGGTGAGTGTCCCAGGAGACGGACGGTGGACGCGCCAGTGCCTTTAGGCCTGTGAAGGGCCCACTTCCGCCGTCCAGGTGGCTGAGAGCCCAGGTCCGGTCAGGGGGACGCAGCCCGCTCTGGACCATGTCTGAGAGCCCCCTGGCCGCTGATTATTCACACTCTTACACATGCAAAATTCTCTCACCACCACCCCCAGGCCCCCCAAAGCCTCCTTCCATCACGTCGGCTTCAGGCCCAAGGTCCAGGGGCTTGCTGGCCACCTGGGTCTGGTCCAAGTTCAGACGAGGCCCAGTGAGCTCGTTAGGGACTGTGCCTCTCGCCCGAGTTGAAGCAGCACGCTGCACCCCAGCGTTCGGTAGTGGGGAGGGCACAGGAAACTGCTACCACGTGGCCATCAGCCAGGGCACAACTGAGGGCCGTGGAGGCCACTGCTCCGTGGCGGTCCTGGGACCCAGCCAGGCACAGGATGCCTGTGGCCTGGGAACGGCCCCCGTGGGGCTTGGCGCTGCCCCCTGCACTGCTCTCTCTTTTCCATAAATAGCCTGTTTGCAGCTGAGCCGATCCTCAGCCTGGTTCCTGCCTGTAGAAATCCAGGGGTTTCAAGCCTCTTCACTGTGTGCGGTTCTGTCCCTTTTGGTCCTAAAGCCTTGGGGGTTCTCTGTGCCTCTTATTGGTCCTCACTCCATCAGACAAAAACTGACTTTGTCTAATGCCTATGGGACCCGCCCCTCCCTGTCTCGGAGCCCTTGGGGCTCTGGGGAGGCTGCCCTTGGGATTCTTGATCGAATCCCTGCGCTGCTTGACGCGGAGCAGGGCCCACGAGGCCCGCACGTACCCTGGGCAGCCTCCGCCCGCGGTCTGCACACGGATTTTACGGCTGCACACGGGGACGGTAAATCGTCCTGAACCGGAAGTGGGAGAGTGTCATTTTCAAGCCTAGCGTGCCCCGACTGCGTCACATTTCCTCAAAATCCACTCAGAGTCGGACAGTTGATCCCCTGCTTCTTTCCACATCTCTTGCTTTTTACTAGAGGAGCCGCCCTCAGGGCTGCCTGGAAACCTCCTGAGCTGCGGTTTTCAAGGTCGTTAGGCACCTTTTCTCCTTGCCCTATTACCGCAGGTGACGGTGTTGCTAAACCTCCCTCCTCGGCGTCTGTCTTAGTTTGCCAAAGGGCTGCCGATGCCAAGTACCAGAAATGGGCTGGCTTTTATGATGGGAAATTTATTTGGGGAAAAGCTTACAGTTCCGAGGCTGTGGAATGTCCAAGTCAAGGCACCATCAGAGATGCTTTCTCACCAAAGTCAGCTCCTGGTGACCTGGCGTCCTGCCACGTGGCGAATAAAGATGGTGCCAAAATCCCTGCTTTCCCCTCCAGGACCTACCGTCTCCCGGAGCTCAGCCGTAGGCAACCAGGCATGGAGCTTGCCTCTTTCCGGGCCTCCTCCATCAGTCTCGCTGCTCCGCTTTCTTCTTTCTTCCTGACTTCAGCTACGAGCTATCAGGCATATGGCTCTTCTCTCCCTGGGCTCGTTCTTTGAGCCTCTTGGGGGCTTCTCTCCTTGTAGCTCGGCTGTGGGCGGAACTGGCCCCCTTCCTCTCACATGGCGGAGTCAAACATGGGGGCTTCCTTTGCCTGTGTCTCCATTTATATCAGACCCAGCAAGAGGGCAGAGACTCACCTGAGCCACGCCTCACTGACGTAGTTGTAGCCGTTTGGCAGTTTGAGGTAATTATGAATTCCAAAAATCTACATTAGATTATGCTTGTACACCGATCTGGGCATGATTAAGTTATAACTGGGGCTTTGATTGGGCCATGACTGTAGGGCCTTGAACCCCACCCCTTGGTGGGTGGGGGAATCAAATATAAAAGGCAAGGAAAAGGACAGAGGGAGCAGTTTTTGACGTTGGAGTTTTGATGTTGGAGAGAAGGCCCCGGGATAGAGACGAGCCGTTCACCTGAGAGCTCACAGCTGGCCTTGTGGAGAGAGGCAAAGCTGGGAGGGCCTCACAGCCTACAGCTGACCTTGTGGAGGAAACAGAGGAGCTGAGCCCGGAGAGAAACGCAGCCCCGGGAAGAGAGGAACCCGGGAAGCCTGAACCCTGGCAGACATCGGCAGCTGTCTTGCTCCAACACGTGGCAATGGACTTTGGTGAGGGAAGAAACTTACGCTTTCTGGCCTGGTATCTGTGGACTTCTACCCCAAATAAGTACCCTTTATAAAGACCAACCATTTTCTGGTATTTTGCATCAGCACCCCTTTGGCTGACTAAGAGAAAAGTCCAACCAAAGGGTCTCTCACCCACAGGAATGGATTAGTTCAAACACATAATCTTTCTCTTTTTGGGGTTCATTAAAGAATTTCAAATTGCCACAGGGGCCGTTAGACTCTGCCCAGTCCTAAAGCTGAGGCTGAATGTTTGGGGCTTGTTCGGGCAACACTCCACTTCCAGGTACCCAAATCTGCCCTGTTAAATTGCTGCAAAGCTCCCCCAAAACTGGGGACACGTCGTGCTCACAGATCTGCTGTCGGGTCTGGGGGTCACGCTCTCGGCTGAGGCTGGCTGCTCCCTGAGGACAAGGGGCCTTGGCCTGGATGCGGCCGCCCTGCACTTCACTCTGCTCAAAGCTTGGAAAGGGCCAGTCTTCTTGTGGGTCCTGCACAGTCCTGGGGACAGCTCTGGTTTCCAGGAGGGTCACTAAGAAGGCGTGCTCTTCCCGGATGCCCTTGGCTGCCAAAATACCCCAAATGCTCATTCTAGCCCCCGGGCCTTTGCACGTGCCACTACCCTTCTTGGCATCTTCTTCCCAGACCTCCTAGCAGCAGCTTCCTCCTTCTCCTCCTTGCAGCAGCTTCCTCCTCCTCCTCCTCCTCCTCCTCCTCACAGCAGCTTCCTCCTCCTCCTCCTCTTCCTCACAGCAGCTTCCTCCTCCTCCTCCTCCTCCTCCTCCTCCTCGCCAGCTCCCAGCTCAGACGACTCGGCCTCGGAGAGGCTCCCCTGGTGGCCCGGGTGCTGGCTTACCCGCCGTCTTCTCGGCTCTTCTCAGAGCCTAAGCGGGCGAGCAGGCCCCGAGCCCCCTCTGTCCTTCCAGAGGGCGGGGCCCCAGCCCCGAGGACAAGCCCAGCAGGCTCTCCGCAGACATTTCTGGTGGATGAAAAGCTGCCTTCCTCCGCTTCCCCGGGTTTGGACCTGCTCTTAAATGTTGGAGCAGAGCGACCTGGCCCGAGCGCCGGCTCCGCTCGGGGAGCAGCCAGGAGTTAAGTGGCTGCTGCGATGCCCCCTCGGAAGCTGGGCCTGCGGGCAGGAAGGCTCTGCACACGGGCGATCGCCGCTTTGGGCCAAGACCGCCCTGAATCGGATCCGTGGGCTCTGCACCCAGGGGTGGGGGCGGCATGATGGCCGGTAGGAACGGTGCCAGGACAGGGAGGCTCACGCGGGTGAGATGTCATTTTGTCCGTCACATGGTTGCGCCTCTGGTCAGCCACAGGCCTCGTGCCCCTGGTCGGTGGCCGCTCCGCTGGCTCCAGGCCCACGCGGGAGGCTGGTGCATTTGTCCAGGTGGGCCTTTAGAGTCCCTTTCGGGGAAGCAGGCTGCCGTTTGCCCCTCCCGCCGGCCAGCCGGCTCAGGAGAGCTGCTCTCTGCTGTGCGGGGGGCGGCCCTAACTCTCCCCCTCGCTTGCCCCACACGGCTTCACTGCAGCGGGGGGCAGCTTGCTAGACGTCGCACGAGGCTTATGTCTATTTTACTGTGGACTCGAATCAGGCAGGACCACGCCCTGGGTGTCAGCGGCCGAGACCAGACTGCCCAGTGGAAGCTGTAAAGGAGCAGCCGGATCAAGCTGCAGCAGCAAGACGGGAATAGCCGATGATTATTACCAAAGAAGCTGATTTTGTCGTTACAGAGAGTGCTGAATGGCATTCTACTGCTGAAGGAAAGGGTCAAAAAGGCAAACAGTGGAAAGTAGTCAACATGAAGTAACGCTGTAGAGCTGCCTTGTAAACATTCTACACGTAAAACCACGGACTGTTTTGATTAAATGTATTTTAAAATTAAAAGAAAATCCAACCACCCAGCTTTGTTTAACTTGCTGAGATTTTAAGTATTTGGATACCATTTCCTTCAACATAAACCTGTTTAAATTTTGAGAAGAGAATGGACTTGGAAAAATGAAGCCCAAATTTCAAAACCTAAATAAACCCTTGCTCTTTCTGGCTGCTCAGTCAGGCAAGAGCCCCACCTGGGGGGAGGGTCCTGTTGGGGGAGGGTCCTGTTGGGGGGCTCCTGTTGGGGGCTCCTGTTGGGGGGCCCTCTAGGGGCTTCTTGGTGATGGCCTTGGGCCAGCTCCTGGCCTGGGAGTCCAGCAAAAGCTTATTCAGGGAGAGGAAAGGGTCTCAGGGTTTCTAGATATGGGTAAGTTTTTTTTGTTTTGTTTTGTTTTTAAGATTTTATTTATTTATTCATTTATCCCCCCTTGCTGCTTGTGCTCGCTGGGTCAGCTAACCACGCCGTGCGGGCGGGCTTGCCTTCACCAGGAGGCCCCGGGAACCGAACCCGGGGCCTCCCATATGGTAAACGGGAGCCCCACTGATTGAGCCACAGCCGCCTCCCGATATGGGTAAGTTTTTACAGTAAGTGTCTGACCTCAGCTGACGTTTCCAGCTGAGAAAGGGGGAAGGGAGCCTCCCGTGGTGCCGGGAAGCTGGCGGCCGTCATGGCCGGGCCATGCCGCCCTGTTAGAGGCCACCAGCGCCCCACGAGCTCCATGAGACAGCGGCTCACGGAGACAAGGCACGGCCCGTGTAGACCTGTGCGAGCACAGGGGCAACTCCCAACTCCTGCTCAGCGAGGGGCCGCCGCGCCTCCACCCCCAGGCTCAGCCCTTCCCCAGATCGCTTAGCCTGACCCCAGTGCGTCTCCCCATGCTGTGCCCGCCCCTTCGAGTACGGGGGGCTCTGGCTGGAGGCGCTGAAACCTCAAGTCCTGGGGTGATGTGGCATAGGACCCATGTTTGGAGAGCGGCAGCATTTTGATGTGGAAAATGTACTATTTTTCCATCATTTGCCTTTTTGACTATTTCCTTCAAGCCCCCGAGGACGTTTGCCTTCCTTCCCAACTGCAAGGGGGAACTTGCCGAGCTGCCCTCGCATCCAGCTCGGCTGAATGGCCGCCTCGCTGCCCCTCGTGGCCACCGGGGAGCCCCATGTCCCTCGTTCTTGCTGACCTCCGATCTCCATGCCAGCACCCGCGTGGTCAGGACAAGACCCTGGGCTCTGTGGCCTGTCGGCCCCCGCCCACCCCTGCTGCTTCCCCTGAGCAGCCGTGATGGCCCTGTCCGCCTCCCGGCTCAGCTAATGTCCTGTCAGCTCTGCCTGGCATTGGGCGCCGGGCACTGCCTCCCGCAACCTCGGGGTCCGTGGATCTGACTGGTTGGGGGTTTTATCTGGTAGCTGTATTCTCCATCCAGGGCTCCCATCGCTCGGAGGGGCTTCCGGCAGGTTGGTCCTGCTTATGTGGGGAAGGCCCCCTCCCCCAATTGCAGCTGCCCGGCTCCCAGGGCGGCCGTAGCAAAGCCCCACAAACCGGGGGCTTCGAACAACAGGAAACACCCTCTCCCAGCTCTGAGGTGGAGCCTGGAATGAAGAGCCGGCCAGGTGGCGCTCCATGCGGAGGCCCTTCC
>JAKSZT010054278.1:262553-351718 GCA_026826555.1 Tolypeutes matacus | reverse complement strand
GTCCTTCCTGACCTTGGAGGGTCCTTCCTGGCCTTGAAGGGTCCTTCTTGACCTTGGAAGGTCCTTCCTGACCTTCCAGCCTGTTTGCCGGCTGTCCTTGGCCCTGAACAACAAAGATGGGGACTCTGACTTTTAAATTAGTTCATTAGAAAAACACTCAAAGCGCTGCTTGCCTCGAGGGCTTTGCCTGTACGATGTGGGAGGGAGCAGAGAGCCTCCTCCTCCTCGTCCGCGCTGGCGTTGACCCTCATAGGCCTTCTCCCGCGGAGGCTCTGCCAGGCCAGGGCGCCCTCCTTCCATCTGGTGGGCGCAGAGATCCGGGCCGCCCGAAGCCGCACTGTGGGGCGCTGCCCCCGAGGGCCTCTGCTCCGAATGACACCCTTTGGCCTTGCTCCAAGGACAAGCTTCGGCCAGTCGGGAGGGGGCGGGGCCCCTCGCCGGCCTGGACTTTTCGCCCAGGCCAGGCCACAGACTGAGATTCGCCTTCCACAAGGCCCCTCGTGCAAGGGTGTGATTGCGCCGTGCAGGCAGGAAGCTTTGGGACTGATCCAACGTGGCCATCGGCCCTCGCTGGCCCCCGGCCCGGAGTGGAGGCCGCCAGGGGCCACTGCACCCAGCAGAGCCTACCCCCGGCTGCCCCCAGTTCTGAGGTTCTGTGGCTACAGCCGCCTCGTGAGTCTGTGGGTGGGTAGTCAGCAGGCGCTCACTTTGTGCACGGGATGGTGGAGAATGCACATGAGGGATCTCATGATTCAAGCTCCCAAAGGCCTCACCAGGGCAGCTGGTATAGGGCCCTGCAAGCACAAGACAGGCTCTTAAAACGGGTATTTCCCCTTCACTTTCCATTTAAGAAACCCTGGAGGGAGGACGGGCTTGCCGAGGGCTGGAGAGGGCGGGGTAGGTGGGGCCCAGAGCCAGGCCCCCATCGCTAGCCCTGCACCCAGGCTGCACTTTGCCTCTCCTCCATGCTTTTAACCCTTTCCAGTGCCCCCACCATCTCTCCCAGCGGCCAGAGAGACCCCCGTCCATCCTGCAAGTCGCTCTATGCCCTCTTGTACCAGAGCAAGGCAGTAGGGGCTCAGCCGCGGGGTCCCTACCCCCACAAGAGGTCACGAAGGGCCCCGTGTGTGGAAGCTGGGCTCCTTCCCACCAGAGGTCCAGGGGTGCCAAGGAGGGGCCTGGGGGTCTCCAGGTAGAGACATTGAGTGCGGTGGGAAGTGCATCCACCCCTGGTGAGCTCTGCCCCTTCCCACCAACAGGAGCTGGTAATCCTTGACCCTTCACTGGCTGCGTTGTGGCTTGTCTGGGGGGCCTCTGCCTCTCCCCCATCTCAGGAGCCCTCTGCTGCCTCACGGCCTCCCCTTCAGTCTCCTGAGTGCTCGAACGCCGTGTTGCAATCACGCTGCCCCCAGACAGCAGCCTGTCACGGTGTGCAAAAGGAGGGGTGTGATGTTTGTGATTTGGTCTTGGGGGGCAGAAAACGCTATGGGGACACTGCCGTCCTCCCTGAGCGTCCGTCCAGTCCTGCAGCTTCAGAGGGGCCAGAAGAGGAGACCTGGGTGTGACCATCCAGCACGTCCGGGCCTCTGCTTCCCTGCGCCATCAACCGCCGCCTCTCTGGGGTGACGGCTGGCTCACATGGCCGCAGCACCCCCGGCACCTCGCCTGGGGGCCGGATCCTCTCTCTGAGGGTTTCATCTTGGGGTGACTGGGGGGCCGAGCGACACGAGAAAGCTCCTGAACACCAGTTAGTGGGTCACGCTCAGACCCCCGGCACGCAGAGTCCGGGCCGGGCCGTCGCCCCTGCGCACGGCTCTTATTTATGGTCCCGGCAAGGCCCACGCCCAGTGCTCTCAGCTTTCCGGGCTGGGTTTCCCAGCCGCCAGCGCCACTGGGGCCAGGCCGCTGGAGCCCGCGGGGACCGCCTGCTTGGGGGCCTTGGCCGGCAGTCAGGGCCTGCAGGCGAGGCCGCGGCGCGGCTGGCCGCTCTGTGGCCCAGGGCTCTGCCCGCCGCAGGCCCACAGCAGCAGGTCGGCTCCCAGGCCCCAGAGCTGCCTCAGGGTCACCGGCTGAAGGCCTCGGGAGAGCAGGGGACCCTCCCCGGGCCTCTCACCCCAGAGCAGGGGCCACGGTCAGGGGAGCCGCCTCTGCTGGGTGGACCTCAGAAGGGAGAATTCCGCCAGATGTCCGAGCAGCAGACACTGCCGCTACCTCCCGGGAGCTCGCGTTGTTGGGGGAAGACAGACAAATAGATGAAAATGTCCCTAAGTGACAGCAGGTGCTGAGAAGGACAGTGGCCTGATGGAAGGACAGAGGGCATAGGGAAAGCCTGTGACCAGGTGACATTTGAACAGAGACATACAGGTGGGGAGGGAAGAAGCTACACAGAAATGTGGGGGAAGAAAGAGTGTTTCAGGAAGAGGGGGCAGCAAGTGCCAAGGGCCTGGGGCAGGGGTGGGCCTGGTCTATCCCAGGCCAGAGGGCAAGGCCAGCGCTGCGGGGAGGATAGAGCAAGACCAAGGGCAAGGCCAGCGCTGAGGGAGGGAGGCTGGAGGAGGGACAAGGACAGTGGCAGGGCCAGCGCCTACAGCCTGTGGGGTCACTCTACATTGGACGGGAACTTTCGAGAGGCCTTTGGACAGAGCAGTGACGCGTCCTGGCTTGGGCACGAAAAAGGCCAGTTTGTCTGCTTTTTGGAGAGTAGGCTGTGGCAGAGGCCAGGAGGCCAGTGGGAGGCTGTGGCCACAGTGCCAGTGGGCAGCGAGGGGGCCCTGGACAGGGCAGTGCAGAGGACCCTGGTTGGGCCCGAGCATTTCTGAAGCATCTGCTGATGGCTTCACTGAGGTGGGTGGACCCGGAGGGCACACTGAGCACCCAGCTTTCCATGTGGCATTTGGGTGCCCCTGGGCTATCAGGTGCTTTCCGGGAGCCCCTCCTGCATCAGACCCATCTCCCCTCCCCCAGAGTCTTTGAGACGGGGCGAGGGGGGCCTGAGGGCCATGCCCTGGCCCACCAGCATTTGCAGGTCAAGGACACAGGGAAGGGCCAGTGAAGGAGCCCAAGGGGGAGGGTCTGGCTCCCTGGGGGGTTTGGGTTCCACAAGTACGGTAAGAGGGGAGGGGGTGTTCCCAGGCAGAAGTGACCGGCTGTGCCGGAAGTGACCGGCAGCAAGCCTGAGCGAGTGTGGCCCGACTTGACCCCGGAATCCAGCACCTGGAGGTCACAGCTTCCACGAAGAAGGGGTTGGGGTGAGGCACGGCGGGGGCGGGGGCGGGAGCCCTGTGGTGAGCCACCCAGGACCCCTGCCGGCTGCCGGCAGCTGGAGGCTGAGTTCCTCCCTGGACGCCGTCCGCCGTGAACAGCTGCCTGGGCATCGGGGTGCAGAGTCCCCACTCCTGGCCTCGGCTGGGACCCCAAAGGCCCACCCAGGCTCCAGAGCTCCCTGTGGCATTGGCTGCACATGCCCCAACCTCCCCCTGCCTGTCCTGCTCCCCGCGGAGACCCACCGGTGCCTCCTGAAGAAAATCTCCAACTCAGCGCCTGTGTGCAGGTGACCCGGCCTGAGAGCACAAATGTGGACAAGCATTTCAGGAGTTTTGCGTAAAGGAGAGGGGATGAACGGCAGCCCGAGGGGAACGTGAGGGGTGGGCCTTTTCAGGCAGGGGCCTTGCAGCACGTTCATGTCCTTATGTGAAGGACTAGCAGAGAGGGGAAGCATGAGGTGCATGAGAAGAGAGACCAGCTGGAGTGGCCTGTGTCACCCACTCAAGGACAAGTGGACCTGGCCTTGTCTGGGAGGGGCCCAGGGAGACCCTCACTCACCCCAGGGACATCTGATCTGCTTAAGGGACACGGGATCCAGGCAGGAATGCAATGACACGAATCATTGTTCTCTCACTGTGGACTTTAACCACAAAGGCCACAGCAGCAGCCACAGCAGCGGCCACAGAAGCGGCCACGGAAGTGGCTGTGGCAGAAGCATTACACGGAGACCCCTGGTGGGTGACGGGTGCCGCCATCGCTTCAGGAATCTCAAGCAGAGCTCACCGTCTGGCGGGTGCCACAGACCTGGGGGCAAATCTCCACGTGGGCAAGGCACAGGGGAGGCTGGGAGGGTCACGGGCTTTCTATGGGGGCTCGTTCAGCTGGCGAGCGAGCAGACGTCAGCCAGGACAGTGCTCCACCCTCAGCTGCAGTGAGTGAGGCGAGTCGTGGGCGTGACGCCCAGGGGCCTCTTGTGGCCTCATTCCCCGCCTGATCTTCCTGAAGTCCTTCCAGCTCACTGGTCTGTGCTGAGCCAAAGACGCCACGTGTGGGTGTCCACAAACGCCGGCCTGAGTGAGTGGACCTTCATGAAAGCTACCTGAATCCCAGGTAACCGCGGAGTCGCAGTTCAGCCCATGCTGGTGGGGAAGGGCTGGACACAGGACCCCTGGCTGCACGGCCTCCTTTGGTGCAGTCCACAAGCCACGCTCCTCCTCGCTGCACTGCTTTCTCTGCTACCCCGAAGCTGAGTACGGAGACCCTCCTCCCACAACCCGGCCTTCTCCTGGGGCTCCATCTGCCCCTTTGGTGGGAGGGGTCAACGCCTGCGTCTACTTCCTGTTTCGTGAGCAAGTCTTTATCTTACCCCTTCTGCCCCTCCATCCGTCTGCTAAGGCTCCTCTCCAAGGGGTGGCCTCTAACCCGTGAGCCAGCTCAGGGCTGGGCACAAAGGGGCCCCTACATCAGAAGCGGAAGATGTGCCCCTGCCCTCAAAGACCCCAGAGTGCAGTGGAGGAGGTAAGAACCTCACCCAGGAAGTAATCAGAGAGAAGCCAGGAGCCTCAAACTGGTGCTAGGGACGCAAGGGGCCAGCCCTCTTGATTTCAGCACCGCGGCGGCAGACAGCTCCCACGCTGGCGCCTGCGTCTCACGTGGCCCCTTGTCCCAGGTCCCTCCGCCTTGCCCTGTCAGAGCAGAGGAAAGCTGCTCCCCAAGCCCGGGTGCCTCCTGGACGTGCAGGGGAGGTACTGCCCTCCCACCAACCGACGAGGAAGGGAGGGGAAGGGCTAAATGCCCCAGACTCCTGGGGTCTGGGCCCCCAGCCTTGATGCCTTCCGCGGCGTCCAGCAGGTCCGGGGAGGACAGAGCCCCCATGGCCTCATCGTGTCCTTTACCGACTCTCTCCGTCCCCATCTCCCTTCCCCTCCCTCGCTTCAGTTTCCCAAGTCCTTGACTTGGGGTTTGCTTTTGGGGAATACAAGTAAGATGGGTGTGGGCATCTGACGCAAGAGTGAGGGGTGGGTGCGTAATGCACAGAGCCCAGAGGGGGCGGCCCAGGGGGCTGGGGCCGGGCGGTGGTGGTGGAGGCAGGTGGGCAGGTGCAGAACACTCGCGGGGACGGAGGGGAGGAGCTAGGGCTGTCGGGTGCTGGGGACACAGGCCCAGAACTGGGTGGACCTGGGTTTCCAAGGGCTCTGGAAACGGGCTTGGCTCCATGGGAGACCCAGCCGGGCAGGTGTGGGCAGGAGCTGCATCGGCCGGACCTATAAATGCAGGAGACAGGAATGCTGGCATTTGTTTGCTTGAAGGGTCCCCAGTGTGGCAGCCCTGTGTCCGTGGGGCGCTGGTGAGATCCCCAGAGCGGTGAAGCGTCCTGCTCGTGTGGGGCTCGCGCTGCTGCCCCACGCGCCCGTGGTTTAGTCAGATCCTATTTGTCCACGTCCAGCAAGGGGCCGGCGGCAAGGCTGGGCCCGGGCAGTGAGGTGGGTGTGGGCAGAGCCGGCCGTCGAGCCGAGCAGCCTGGGCTTGGTCCCTGGGCCAGGGGCACCCCAGCTCCCGATCTGTACGTGGGAACAATGCCCGAATCGGCTGTAGGGCAGAGGCACGACCAGCACCGTTCTGGCAGCCACGCCGGCCCTGGAGGAACCCCCGAGCTCATTTTGTGAGTGGACAGCTCAGACTGCGGCCTGCAGGGCGTCGCGGAGGCCCAGGGCTCCTCCACATGCTTCACCTTGCAAGGACGTGTGCAGGCGGCGATTTACTGGAGACTGCTGACCCGGGGGCAGGGGGAGGCTCACCTAGACGGTCAGGCCACTGAGGGGCTGGGCCAGGACCCTGTCCTCCCGGGGCTGCCCGGCCCCGCGCTGCCCCACAGGAGGCAGGGCTGGCGTTCCGCCTCGGCGGCCTCGGCGCCGTCCCGCAGCCCCTGCACGGGCGGCCCCTGGAGTCAGTGCTCCGTCACCAGGGCAAGGCGGCTTGGGCTGGGAACGGCTCCTGGGGTTCTAGCGATGCCAGGAGGCGGGGCCCGGCCTTTGGGGGGTCCCCGCGGGTGGGTGCCACGTGTCACCCCAGCCCTGCTCGGACCACCCCAGCCTCCGAGCCCCAGCCCCGCAGGCCCCGTGTGAGGCCTGGACTGGCAGCCTCTGGTCACCATCCCTGCACCAGCCCATGGCCCCGGCCGCCCTGGGGCAGTTTTGTCACCTCCAGTACAGAAGACACTGGAGGCGGGGGGAGGCGGTCGCTTCCCAGAGTCCCTCCCTCGGGACCCCAGGCTTCCCCTGTGCCCCACTGACTTTTCCAGAGACCTGGAGACGGACAAACGTCCTTCTCCAGAGGGCAGCAGGGGAGGCATGCGGGCCTGTTCTCAGGACATGGGTGGAGGGCGTGAAACGCCTTTGCTGAATGACACTCATTTTTATGGGGAGGCTCCTTCGTATCTAATTTAAAGTTCCAATTTGCCCACGAAATTGCATTCAAACTTCAGGTCAGGTGTTTTTCGCTCTGCTTTGCAGAATGAGGACTCATGACCTCTGCTGAAAATTCCCTTCACTGCGGTCTGGGTGGGGGAAGTCGGCCTGCCCAGCCTCAGCCCTCTCCTCCTCGGCGCCTCGGAGCCCAGTGCCTTCCGGAAGCTCTGCCGGGACCCTGAGCATCTGACCCACAGGGCTGCAGCGGAAGGTAGCCAAGGATGGTGCCAGGGGAAGGGCAGCGGGCCTGGGCTGGCGTCTGGTCAGCTCCACGCGCGGCAGCACCTGGGGAGAGCCGCAGGCAGGTGCACCCCTCACCTGCTTCTCTCTAGAGGGGGAACCTGGCCAAGGCCCTCAGGTCACCGGGCCCTGGTCCTCCCCTCCCCCAGGGATGTGGCAAACAGCCCCGTGCCCAGGAGGGGGTTCACGGCCGCCTCCCCCTGCCGCCCGCCTCTCACCCCATCCTGGCTCTGGGCCCTTCCAAAGCCTCGGGCGCCGCCGCTGGCGTCAGCCCTGCATTGCGGCAGCCGCCTGCCCAGCCCAGGCCTGCGGCTCGGAGCTCTCGCCTGGGCCTGCCGATTCCATCCTAAAGATGCTCGTTTCTTCCGAGCCAGGGATTTTATGACTTGGATTAAAAGCTGTTGTCCCAAGCAACCCTAGCGCACTCTCCATTCGGGCTGCGTGGTAAGCTCCACTAATAAACGGTTTTAAACACGTGCAGTGTGCTCGTTGTATTCTTTAACGATCATACGTGAAGCCTCCCCTTGGACTCTCAGCGTCTCGTGTCCTCTGCCTGCCTTGTGTGAGGGTGTAAGTGTGTATCTGTGCATCTGTCTGTCCATGTGTATCTGTGTGTCTGTGTGTCCATCTATCTGTCTGTGCTTGTACCAGCTGTTCAGAACAAAAAAACGTCATCTGCTGGCGTTTGTCAGTTCTGGATGTTTATTTACAAGTGGAGATCTGGGCTCTCACTCAGCTTTGCCTCCCCTGGAAACAAAGGCAGGAAATGACGCCACGTGCCCCGCGCGTCCCCGTGTTTTCTCTGTAATTTATTTTGGGTCTGCCTGCGCAGAGATCCCCCACTGTGGGTCTCAGGCTGTTTGACAATCGAGTCTGCTGAGCTGGGAGGGCTCAGAGGCTTCGCAGTGATGAGAGAGGCTGCCACTGCCTTTTGTTTGGGGAAGACAGGCGCGAGCTGCCGGACGTGGGAGGAAGGCGCGGCGGCCGGCGGGTCTGCCCGGAGCCCGGGCCTCTAACCGGAGTGCCCTGTGCCCCCTGCCTGAGCTGGGGGCTGGCCTGACGCTCCCACCCGCGCCACCGGGCCCTCCGGCCGAGCCGCCGCCTCGTCCGGCCTGGCGGGCAACCCCGGTCCTCACAGGCCCAGCGCCCGTCACCCGTCCACACCGCCCTCCCGGTTCACCTCGGCCTCGCTCTCCCTCTCAGGCCTGACACATCTGGGCAGAAGGCAGAGGCTGTCCTGGAGTGTGACCGACGGTCTCCCCCTCCCCAGCCTGCGATGGTGGGACCCTCCTGAGGAACAGGCTGCCCCCCAAAGGGGCCGGGCGGGGAGGCCCCCTGCAGACACGCCCCTCATGGGTCCCAGGCCTCCCCCGGGTCTGCGGCAGCTTCTTCTCATCTTAGAACCAGATTGAGGGCGTTTGAGAAGGTGGCGGCCTGTGGATGGGGCAAAGGGGGAGACGCACAGCTGGGGGTCCCCGAAGGTGGGCGGGGGTGAAGTTCTGGCAGAGACAGAAAGTGGGGGTGAGCCCCAAGTGGAGACAAAGGCAGGGAGGGGCCGCTGTGATTTGTTTTCACAGGTAAAACGGGACAGAGAGGGTGGACTCGTGGCGACCGTGAGGCCACAGGGACGGCGGTCCCTCCCAGCCAGGCTTGAGGGGGCCCACGCCGCCCCCAGCCCTCCTGCGTCCTGCCCGGAGCAAGTGTCTGGGGCGGGCGCTGGCTCACTATTACGCCCACAGGAGACACGACTCTGGTGTGTGCGTCCGTCTGTCTCCAACTCCCCCAGCCTGTTCTAGGAGCCCCCCACTCGGCAGGCGCTGGGGTCTTCTCTCCCTGGTGGAGGCCAGGCCAGAGCCCCCATCTCTCCTCTCCTACGGCTCCTGTTGCCCCTGGGACCCTTGCTCCACCCCCAGCCCTGGCCTTGGCTCCTGAGCTGCATGTGGGGAAAGAGGAAGACAGTGAACAGCCCCGGGGGGGCGGGGGTCCCTGTGGGCCCGGCAGAGGGGCTGTGCTCCCCCCGGGCGGGAAGCCTCGAATGCTCTGGTACAAAGTCACAGGCCTGGAGCCTCAGCCCTGGTGCTGGAAACGGTTTGCAAGATGCACGGGCTGCCAGGGGAGGAGGCCAGGAGAGAAGCGAATGTCGAAGCCAGCCACGTGACGTGTCTGGGGCTGGGCCCACCTCTGGTGCGGGCGAATCAGGCCTGGTCTGAGGCTGTGCTGGGGTGGGGGCCCCCGTGGCCGCTGCCTGCGCGCAGACCCCTGCCTCCCCGCTGGCTGAGGGCCAGGGCGCCCACCCTGGGTGGGTGGACAGCTCTGCTGAGTTTTCTGTGGGGTCCGTCCATATTCCAAGACTGGATGGGAGCAGCCCGGGCACCTTGCCAGCGACCCCGTGTGGGGGCAGGACACGGGGCTTCAGTGCTCTCACCTGGGCAGGTGGCCCTAAAGGAGCTGGGCAGGGAAGAGGGAGGGTGGGGGGCCATTACCTTTCCTGGCCGAGGGCTCGGGAGGACCCCTCCCTGAGGCTGCCTCCGCCGCCCACGGCCCCCTCCCACCGTGGGCAGGAATAGGGCGCATGGCCAGAGCCCAGGGCGCCACTGCCCTCTCAAGTCCACAGGAGAGACTCGTGGCTGCCACACTGGGCAGCCCTGCACACTCATGGCCGATCGTGTCTTGCTGCAGCGTCCCCCCGAGTGGGGCAGGAAGGGGGCACGGGGGAAGGAAGGAAGGATGCTCTTAGAAACGCTTGGCTTTGTGGGGGCTGCGGGGGGCGGGGGGAGGTCTCTGCTCCCCCCGTGGCCCGCCTCTCGGCCTCGCCCCCCCCCCCAGTTTCTCTGCCTCTGAGTCCCAGACCCTGCACAGAGTGGGGACACGTGTGGCGGGTGTGTGTGCTGTGCATGCTCTGCGTGTGAAAAGTGTGAACCCACGTGTCTCAGCGTGGCCCGGGGTTCCGATAGGGACCGCGTGGGGCCCAGGGCCATGGGGAGATACCAGCCTTCCCCGCTCCCCAAGCCCTGCTCCCTCTTGGACGGACGCAGGCACAGCGGGTCTCCGAGCCTCTGGCTGCCAGCTTCTGCGCTCCCACGGGCACCCGCCTCCCGAGCTCCCGAGGAAGCCCTTCCAGCTTCTGAGTTAGCTTTTCTTGGTTGCCGACGGGTTCACGGTCAGCGGCCTCAGGCTATCCGAGCTTATGTCCACAGTATGTGGCATGCCCTCCCCCTCCTGTGGCCTCTTGTCACGATCGGCACTTCCACAGTGTTACAAGCCCAAGGGTGCATTGAAAGTGATTGCTTTAGTGTCAGTCTGTCCTTCTTTCCTTAGCCCCAGACTGCTCTGCTCCCGCCTGCCTCCTTCCCTCCTTTGTATTATTGGCAAATATATTATACAGATGTCACATTTCAATATGTTATAGGCCCAGTGCTGCATTATGCACATGTTATTTTATACAATTGCTTTTTAGATCGGTTAAGAGGAGGAGAAAAATATACACCACGAGATCCTTTTACAGTTATGGATTTCCTTCACTGGCCTCTCCGTCCCTGTGCGTCCAGGCTCACTCACTTTCAGCTGAAAAACCAACACTTCTTGCAAAGGTGTCCCTCTTGCTTCTGAGCCATGCCACAGAATTGTGGGGGGGTGTCTCTTGGATCCACGGGTGGCCTTTGGGGGGACACGAGCCAGGCTGATCCCTGCTGACGAGTCACGGAGCGCAGGGTTGCCCAGCGTTGCCTCAGTCTGCGACTGGATTCCGAGCTGCCCTGCCCAGACTGGCTGCGGCCCGGTCACTGCAGAGCCGTGCATTCTGGCCTGTCTCCAAGTGACGTCCATCCCCAGTGCCAACGATTTCCTGGTTTTATGCTGGGTGGCTCCCAGCTCTTCCCGGTCCACAGTGGCAGAAGTTCTGGAAACAGCCTTAGACACTTGCTGCAAGTGTGTGAAGAGGCCCATGTCTCACTTTACAAACACGGGAAGATTACTTGGACTCGGAAGTATTGGCAAACTTGCCCCAAGGTTCTGTGAATTGGGGTCCATGTTTCTCAGAACCAGAGGAGGTGTCGGATGGGGTGATGGAGCGAGGTGGCCCGGAGGGCGAGAGAAGACCCCTGAGGGGCCTGACAGAGACCAGATGAGGGAGGACGGGCTCAAGTCCCACCCCCCATCGCTGCCCGCCACACTTGTCAGGGGACACGGGTGGAGAACTGGCTGGGGAGGGTTTGCCCTCTAGAAAAGGGTCCCCATTAGGGCGAGGTTCTCAGGAAGCAGATGTGGCTCAAGCAGTTGGGTGCCCGCCTACCACATGGGAGTTCCCAGATTCGATTCCCAGGACTTCCTAAAGAGGAAGACAAGCAAGACAGTGAGCTGGCATGATGGGCTGGTGAAGCGAGCTGACGCAACAAGACACAACAAGATGACGCAACGAGGAGACACAACAAAGAAACACAATGAGAGACACAGCAAGCAGGGAGTCGAGGTGGCTCAAGCCATTAGGCGCCTCCATCCTACATGGGAGGCCCCAGGTTCGGTTCCCTGTGCCTCCTGAAAAGAAGACGAGCAGACAAGGAACGGACACGGAGAGCAGACAGCGAGTGCAAACAATGGGGTGGGGAGGAAAAATTTTTAAAAATCTCAAAAGAGGCATGGGGCTCTCGTCTTGGCTGTGAGGGTAGCTGACTCAGGCAACACTGGAGCTGGCTCTAAGGCTGAAAAAGCCTAGAGTGGGGTTTGCAGCTGCGTTTGTTATATTTAAATGTTAGGGTTGTGCCACGAAAGCAACCACGATCACCACTTTGAAAAGGAAGTGCAGAATGCACCTTGGGACTGTGGGCGGGAAGTTAGGGGCTGGCTCCGTGTGGCCACTGGTGGCTCTCGTGGACACTCCTGCCACGCTCGTGAGGCCTGCTGTGCTACTCGGGACACAAAGCGGACTTTGTAGGAGGCCCCCAGGGCCCCCCTGCTAGGGAGAGCAAAGGCTGCGGTGAGCTGCGCAGTGAGATCCTGCCTCAGAGTGGGGTGCCTGCGCCCTGGGCCAGGCCGGGCTCGGTCAGGGGGTCCAGGGAGTGGCTCTGGCCCAGGCAGACAAGGGTCCAGTCCCAGCCACCCAGACTCGGGCCGGGGCGCCCTCCAGACTGTGTCCTCGCCCTCGGGGTGGGAGCAGCCGCTCCTTGGCGCCCAGGTTCCCGCGAGGACGAATCCCCCAGGCAGGGGAGCCTCCCGGGGCGGGGTCCAGCAATGGCCTCATTACCGTGCTGTTTCCGGAATTCTCTTCTCCAGGCCTGTGTACACGAGGCGGCAGGCTGTGGTGGGGGCAGGGACGGGAAGCCAGAGCCACGGGAGGGAGGCTGGACGTGATGGGCTGCTGGACGGGGGACTAGGGCCCCTGGAGGGCCAGGCGAGGATTCCGAGCTCGGAAGCCCAGAGCTGGCCGGGTTCTGCTTGCCAGGGGCTGCCAGCCAGGCGGCCTGAGCGGGGTCTGGGAGGGGTGACGGGCGTTAGCCAGTCAGCAAACACGCAGCAATGCCGCTGGCGCAATTGATTAGTAACTATCATGTAACTGCACGGTAATCATATGGTTATTTTTGCTTTGCAAATTAAAGTGTTACTATGAGATTGAAGAATTCCGTGGGGTAATTATACACGCTAACTGGGGTAAAACAATCAGGTGACCCGCGGGCTGCCCCTCTCTTCTCTCCTTTCCCGGGGCACAGCAGGCCGTGCAAGCACCACCATTTCACAGGATGGAGGTGCCCGGGGCCTCCCCAGGTGGGCCCTGCCGGGCGGGGCAGTTTGGAGGAGAAAACTCATTGCAAGGAAGTCATTCTCATCCTGATGTCCTGGAATTGCGGCAGAGCTGGCGGCCAGGCGCGGGGAGGGCCAGTGAGGCTGGGACCTGCCTCGAGGGGACACGGCTGGACTCCCACCGGACAGGGGGCCCTCGGGGGCCGCGCAGCTCTCGGCCGGCCACGAGAGCGGGTCCGCGTCTGCACGCCACCCTGGCGCCCGGACTCCCAGGCCTCCTGCGCACTCCTCCGCAAATTTAGCACTGTCGCCAATCCCCATGTGTAGCAGTTTGACATTATCTATGAATTCCAAAAATAGATGTTGGATTATGCTGTAAGCTGGTCTGTTCCTCTGGGCGTGACCACGTTATGATTAGGGCTTTGATTGGGCCACGTCAGCAGGGCGTTGATGGGTGGGGTCTCAAAAGACACGGCAAAGGCGGAGTTGGAGTTTTGACGTTGGAGCCTCGCACTGCAGCCCTGGGAAGTGAGCACACAGGGGCGTGGTTGTGAGGAACGAGAAGGCCCCGGGAAGAGAAACAAGCTGTTTGCCTGATAGTCCACGGCTGGCCTTATGGCGCTAGCAGAGGCGCTGAGCCCGGAGACGAGCAAGCCCCGGGAAGAGAGAGCCCAGGAAGCCCTCGCCCTCGCAGAAGCTGGCAGCCGTCTTGCTCCAACACGGGGCCATAGACTTCGGTGAACGAAGTAACTTACGCTTTATGGCCTGGTAACTGTGGGCTTCTACCCCAAATAATTACCCTTTATAAAAGCCAGCAGAGCTCTGGTAATTTGCATCAGCACCCGTTTGGCTGAGTAAGAGACCGTGGCAGCCCGGGGCGCCCAGCTCACCACGTGCCGGGCAGGGGTGCAGCCAGAGGCTCCATAAAGTCCGCCCGCAGCCCGGGCGGTGCCGGCAGCTCTCTCAGCCCCTGTTCCCTGCCGCCTTGACTCTAGATGTGGGCCACACCCTTGGGGGGCTCCCTGGCTCCTGGGGACATTGCACGGCACCCCTGGCCTCCAGCCACCCGATGAGGCTGACACCACCCCGGCCAGTGACTGTCGAAAATGTTTCCAGACGGCGTCCTGCGGCCCTGGGGCAGAAACCACTGCGCTGAGAGCCGTTGGTCGGCGCAGAGGCGGGCACGGCCAGCAGCCCCTCTGCGTGACTTTCTGTCACCATGCCCACTCGTTTCTCCGCTGTCTGCAGCTGCCTGGGGCCACGTGTGCCTGTCACGTGTGCGGTGGGGACTTCGGGGGGGCCAGGTGCGTGCTCTGGTCGTCGGGACCCAGGTTGTTTGCACCTCCCTGGGGGGCTCGGGCCCCCCACCGGCCCCCGTGAGGTCTGAGGTCAGGGCCCCGCAGCCCCACTGGCTCCCTCCCCAGTGGTGTGAGGGCCGCTGGCGCGTGCCAGGGGCCGTGGGGCAGGGGACGGCTCTCTGCGGGTGGCGGCCCCGTCACCAGCCTGCACTCAGAGACCACGGCTGTGCAGGGCCGCAGGCACTGTCCTACGTCAGCCCCGAAAGGGTCTGCAGTGGCAGGCAGGATGCCACGTGGAAGCCCTAACAGAGAAGCCGGGGCATCGGGGCCAGGGCAGCCCTGTTGGCAGGGGAGGGGCTTAGGGACACCCGGGGGGTGTGCAGGGAGGTGGAGCCAGGGATGGAGGCCCCTCCCCACAGGGGCACAGCGGGCACAGAGTCCGGGCGACACGGGAGCGGCTGAGACGCGCTGGCCGAGGTCAGGTGGGGCCACAGACCCGGCCGCAGGAGGCCCACGGGACAGGGGTCAGCTCACGCTCAGCCGGCAGAGCCCTTGCGGAGCGGCCACAGACTTGGGTCTAAGGCGTGCTCCAGTCCTCTTTAACGTCATCGCCACAGGCCCCAGAGGGTCCCAAATGGGTCCCCAGCCCCTCCTGGCAGCTTCCGGCCTTGTCGTCTGGGCTTGTCCACCTTCTGCTGGACTAACTGACCAGCGGGCCCTGCCCACAAGTGGACTCACTGCCGAGAGAGGCCACAGGACCTTTGAAGACTCCCCCTTCCAAGGTCACGTCAACCTGGCCCAGGTGGAACCAAAGGCAGCTCCGCAGGAGACCAGCACGCTGGCCGGGCCCCGGGAGCCCCACTGGGCCGAGCGGGCACCTTCTCCCCGGCGCCCACCCCCCAGGTCAGGGCGAGTCACTCGCATGTCGGTGGCACTCAGACGCTCCCGGACACAGGACGCTGGGCTGCACCAGGGCCAGCCCTCCCCGAGCGAGCGGCTTCTCGCTTTGCTTCTCCCGGTCTCCAGCCCCTTTAGCAGATTTAAGGACGTACAGAGGCCCAGAAATAGCCCCCAGCTCTCTCACCCCCGCCTAGCTCTCGAGCTGCCGCTAGTAATTTCTTGCCACCCCCCCCTTCTCTGCTTTATACAAAACACCAGCACTGAGAACAGATTTCTCCAGGGAGGGGGAGTAGCGGGGGGGAGCATCCCTGGGGGGGCATCGTAAAGGGGGAGGGAGGCTCCCGCAGAACCCAGGCCTGCCCACCTGGGAGTCCCCCCTGCCCCCTGAGGCACTGGTGCCCCCTGCCCCTACCGCCTCTCACGCCGAATCGGCTGGGTTACCTCTTTCCAGCTCCGCCGCCCCTAATTTGTGCCTGACTGGGTTGGACGGTACCCCCAAAAGGTATGTCCTCCCAGAACCTGCGAGTTTGGATTAGGGATCCCGAGGCAAGACCCCCCGCGGCTTAACCACGTGTGCTTGGGTGCAGTGACAAGTGTCCACAGAGGAGACCGAAGGACAGAGGACAGACAGACAAGGGGACGGCCGTGTGAAGACGGACGCAGAGCCTGGGGTGAGGCAGCCACCAGCCAAGGAACCCGGGGGCCCCCAGAAGCTGGGAGAGGCAGGAAGGAGCCCCCCGCCAGATGGCGTCCAGGACTGTGAAGGAAGGAAATGCTGTTTGCCCAGGTTAGCCCCAGGAGCCGAGGCAGGACCGGGGCCAAGGCAGAGCTCATGGCAAATTCCCCTCCCATTCTCCCTCTCGGCTCCCTGGAGGAGGCTGCCGGGGGTGGATGGACCTGGAATCCAGCCACGGGACTCCCGCAGGCCTCGCCCTGACCCGGGCAGGGCAGTTCTGAGCCTGAAGCTCCCTCTCAGCTCTCGGGCTGGGGACCCGGCCTCCAGCCACATCCCTGGGGGAGCAGGGGCCGTGAGGGGACGCCCTGACCCACGCCCCCACGGCCCGGTTCTGCCGCTGCCCCTCGCTGGCTGACCTTGGGGCAGGGTGCCCCGTCTCTCGGGGCTGGTTTCCTCATCTGCGACATGGGGGCCACAGCGCTGCCTCCTCCACGTTCACGCCTGGGAGCTCGCCCAGGCCAGACGCGCGCTCGGCGGCTTTGGGGTGTGCAATGCTGCACGCCTTTTCTCAAGCAGGGCTTGCTCTGCCCCATCGGCTTCAGCTCCGGGGCTTCTCCCGGAGACCCGCTCTGTGCAGGGAAGGAGCTGCGGCCCTCCTGGAGGGTGGCCAGAGCAGGTACAGGACGGCGCTGTGGAGGCAGGCGGGTGCCGGCTCTCCCCGCGTTGCCTGGGCTCGTTGTTTGTCTCTCGGCTGCCCCTTCAAGGCCCGTTTGGACGGAGGCGAGTGCAGCTTTCCAGCTTTCCTGCTCCACCCCAGGAGAGGTGGGCGCTGCCGAGCGGCCAGCCCCCGCCGTCCTGAGCCGCCCTAGCCAGCGTCCTGCTGCCCGCGGCTGGCAGGGAGCCTCGGCTGGCTGCCTTGGTCAGTGCTGGCCACCGGCTCTTCCACCAAAGCCCGATTTCTCTCCATCCCAGGAGTTAGAGCTGCTGCGTTTGTTTCTTCAGAAATCTCAGGGAAGGGGCTCAGCGAGCAGTTGCCTGAGTATTACCGCTTCAGAGTGTGTGAGAGACAGAGACGGACAGACAGACGGCGAAAGAGGGCTGGCGGCTGCCCCCTACACGGGCGCCCGGTGGGCATATCTGAAAGGCGACTCTCTGCTCAGACCCCACGGCTCCCCCCCGGGGGTTTGGCTGAGCAGGGCTTCAACAGTGACCCGAAGATTAGACCCAAATACCGACACGGGCACAAGGGCGTGTGGCCGAGAGGTGGTTTCCAGGACCCCGGGGCCCAGGCTGGAGCCCCTGTGAGGCCTGAGCCAGGCCCGCCCTCCGTGCCCTCCTTCGCTCCCCCAGGCGCGCTCTGACCCGCCGCGCCCGGCTGCGTCCCTCCTCCAGGGCTGCTCCGCGCCCCGACCCTCGACCCCTCCACCGTGCCTCGTCCCCTCCACCGTGCGCCCACCCCCAGCTGTCCTCCCGGCTCCTGGCCAGAGGCTCGCAGGCTCCCAGGAAGAAAAACCGCGTCCCCTTACGAACGAGTCCCCGTGACTCGGCGAGCAGCCCTGACGCCGGGCTGGGAAAGGCGGAATCTCATCCTGAGTGACACGAAACCTGCCACCTGCCGTGGCCAGTAGCGCGCAGACCTGACGCTACTTAGCTCACAGTTAGGACACACGAAAAGGCTGGAAAACAGGAAAAAATTAAATTGAATATGTCTTTTAAAGGACATGAGAAAATAAAAAGGAGGGCGGGTCATCGGCTCACATTTGGCTAATTCAATCAGGCGTGCAATTTAAAAATAGCTTCGCCTTTTACTGAAAAAGAAATTAATTACACTCTTACTGAACCCAGCGCAGGAGGGAAAGCTGGCCCTCTGCGGCTCCCTGGGAAAGGCTTCTGACACGTCAGCCTCGGCCCCCGGGGCCAGCTGGACTCCAGGAGGACCTGGGGAGGCGGCTGCACAGGGACACACCGCCCAGGAGCGCCTGGCAGACCTCGTGGCGGTGCCAGGGGGTCCTGGAGCAGGGCTCATTTGGGGGCCCTTCCGCTGTAGGCACGTGAGCTTTGGGGGATCCTGTCCAGAATTCCAGAGCCAGCATTCCTTTGCTGCTGTGGCTTGGTGACCTGTAGCCAGGCCTGGACCCTCGGCAGCCCCTCCCCGTGCAGCCCCTCCCCAGGGCAGCCCCTCCCCGTGCAGCCCCCCCCCAGGGCCCCCCCCCCCCGTGATCACCCCGCGAGAGCCGCCCCCCCCCCCGCAGCCCCTCCCCAGGGCAGCCCCTCCCCAGGGCAGCCCCTCCCCTTGCAGCCCCTTCCCATGGCCCTCGGCTTCCTTGATAACCCCGTGAGATGCAGAAGCTGTGCCCCACTAATGAAGGCCAGGGGGACACTGCTGGGGTGAACTTGGGGACGCCGCCATGCCACTCACCAGGACTCATCCTCACTTCAGCCCCAGGGGCTCCCAGAGGCAGCCCGAGCCCCCGGCTTGAGCCCCCACCGTGGGTGGTTACAGGCCCCGGGGCTGGTGTATCTCTCCACTTATTTAGGTCTTCTTTAATTTATGTAATTTTAATTGAAATATAACATGTATCTTCTTAGATTTATTCCTAAAATTTATGTTTTTGGCACTGTTTTAAAAGGAATATTTTAAAAATTTCATTTCCAATTGTTTGCTGATGGTATGTAAAATAACAATTGATTTTTGTATATTGACCTTGTATCTTGTCAAATTCACTTATTTAGCTCTGATAGTTGTTGTATAAATTACAGGCAGTTCATCTGCAAATACAGACATTTCTAGGTCCTCATGACTTTGTCCCCTTGCAGTATTGCAATGGCTGGGAATGGTAATGCCTTGTTCCCAGCCACAGGGAAGGTGTCTCACCTCCAGTGTGGTGTCAGCTGTAGACTCTCACAGGTGCTTGTGGGGGGCAGAATAATTGCCTCCTAAGGACACCCATACTCCAGCACCTGGGGGTTGGGAACGCATCACCTGGCACGGCAAAGGGACATTAAGGCTTCAGATGAAGGTAAGTTTCCCGGCCAGCTGATCTTGAAGCAGGGGGCTAGTCCTGGGCTATCAGGTGGGCCCAATGTCACACGAGGGTCCTTAAAAGTGAAGAGGGAAGCAGAAGAGACCACCAGAGGGAGGGGTGGCGGTGGAGGCGCGGCCCAGGGAGATGCTACACGCTGGCCTTGAGGTGCAGGGAGCAGCCTGAGCTGCTGTAAGGTGGTAGGTTTGTGCTGTTTTCAGCCACTACGTTTATGGTAATTTGTTAGAACTGAAAACAAACGCAGGACCCAAATCGATGAAATATGTCTCTGGCTTCTGCTCTGTGGAAACCCAGAGAAGACTTTGGGAGTCTCGAAAGACAGATTCGGGTTTTTATTGCCTCTGGCCTGGCTTGCTGGGCAGGCAGGTTTTGGGGAATCGGGCCCCTTAATTTCCAGTGTTGAGATGCTGCTCAGCCTGCAGGTTCCGGGAGGTTCCGAGCTGCATGGTTGTCCCCTCAGATGTCTTCCCCCTCTGTGCACACTCCCTTGCCCAGAGCCAAACTCTGAGAGTCGCTGGACACAGGGATTGAGTGGGGGGAAGAGGAGGGAAGCAGGAGGGAGGGAAGGAGGAAGGCGGGGGAGTGAGCTTGGCTTGATTTGCGAGGAAAGGGCTTCCATCAAGAGAGCCCAGTGCAGCCGCCCCAACCCCCGCGCGGGGGCCCCCAGCCTCACCCCACTGTCTCCGCCCCTGTAGCTGGCAGGCTGTGGTCGCCCCGCCCTGGCTGTCTCATAGACTCTTTGAAAGCATATTTGTTAACCGTAGCATATTGCAAATGATGAGATTTAATCTCAATACACTTTGTTAAAAATAGATTGGCTCTCGCCAAGAGAGGGGCCGCAGGAAGGGGCTTTAAACGGCTTGTCTTTGGAATATTAATAGCATGGAGAATGTTATTAGAATAATTTTTCGTCATGAATAATAAACGAATAGGATGATTTAGTAGTTCATACGACATCCCCATGCACACACGGGCTTTGTTTGAGCAGGGCTGGAAGGGTGGATTTGGGCTGCGGGGAACGGGGAAGGGTCCTCCTGGGGTGAGGTGTGCAGGACGAAGGCCTCCTGGAGGAGGGCAGAGGCGCCGTGGAGCTGGGAGGCTGAAAGGGCGAGGGGCAGCCCCTCCCCTTGGAGTTTATGGCATGAGGGTCCCACACCCATGGCTTCCGGGTTTACTGGTCTCCACAACCCCTTGCAAATTCCCCTAATCAGTGATTAAAGAGGGTGGGGGTCTCCGGACCCAGGGCAGGGCCCAGGGCTCTTGTCGCCACCTCCTCAGGCCCCTGCGGGCCACCGTGAAACTGCCCAGCCCAGCCGTGGCCTCAGGCTAGCTGTGCACCCAGACCGGGGCAGCCACCCCGGAGGTGGGGGTGTCGGCAGGGATGGAGGAGGGGCAGGGGCTGTCGCCACAGAAGGAGGGACCGTCCTGTTTTAGTCTCCCTCTTCCCTGCCCTCCCCTGCTTTTCTCCCTTTCTCCTTCCCTCCCTGCCTCCCCCATCCCTAGGTGCTGGGGGAGGGACATCTATCTTGGGAGGAGCCTGGAGCTCCTACTTTGTGCAGATGGGACCCGCCCTTTCCACACCCCACGGGCCAGGATGGGTGAATCGCTTGGGACCAAGGATCAGGGCAGACCCCCCCAGCTGTGGCTGGGTTTGGAGGAGGCTGGAAGAAGCGAGCCCGGGGCTGCTTGGGAATCGGTGACCCCCAGAGGGCCCAGAGGCAGCCGGGGTTGCCGGCCAGCGAGTGCCCTCTGCACTGACCCGTGGCGTGCCTCAGCCCCATTCTCCCTCCACTGGTCACCCAGGGTGAGTCAGGACGGTGTTAGAGAGTTCCTGAGGTCCGCCCTCATGCACCAATGTGTGTGCGTGTGTGCAATAGTGTGCAAGTGTGAACCCGTGTGCGTGGATGTGTGCGAGCCTGCGCGAGTGTGAACCCGTGTGCGTGTGTATGGGGCTGTGTGAGTGAGTGAGCATGAACCTGGCGACGTGCTTGTGTGAGTGCAGACTGCCGCCCTGCGTCTGTGAGCGCCGCGGCCACCCTCGCAGAGGCTCGGTGCCGCGGCCCCAGATTCTTCTCTCTCTTCTACAGTGGCTTTGCCTGCAGCTCATAATTAATGTTCAAAAGAACGTGGAATGGAGGAGAAATTACAGCAATTTATCAACTGAAATTATGGGTGTAGGCACATGTCAGCAGTGGGAACAGGTTTTATGAAAACTAAAGTATTTAGAGATTTTCCTCAAATTTCAAATTATGCAAATCCCAGTTCCCGCCATGCTGCAACGCTGTGGTTATTGCAGGATTTCCAGAAATGCCACAAGCCAGGGGTGGCTTGGGCAGCTCCTTCCCCATGGCCCCTTGGTCCCTCGGCCCCCAGCTCAGGAATGGGGCAGAGCCTGTGACCGCCACAGGGGACCTCGCTTTGCAGGGACAGCGGAGCTGCGGGCAGGCGGGGGCAGCCGGAGCTGCCTCTGGACCAGGCGATCCCTGCCATGCCGGTGGGGTCCAGGGGGCGTCCCCGCCCAGGGACAGCCTGGAAGGGACCCGACTCGAGCAGTGGCCAGCTCGCCGCGCCATGGCCAGGGCAGGAGGACGGCGCAGAGGGCCAAGGGGCCCAGCTCCAGATGGGCCTTGGCGCAGAGACGGGCTTCTGCAGCTCCTGGGGCCCTCAAGCAAGGCAGGTTCTGGCACAGACCGTCGGCGTTTCCCACAGGCCTGGAGCAGGCGGCTGGGGACCTGGCTGGGCCCTGGGCCCCTCGTGACCAGAGCTTGCGCTGCCACACTGCCTCGGACACACACGGCTGCGTGGAGTACACGCAGAGCCTGGCGCCTCTGTGGAGGACCTGAGAACATGGCCCGAGGACCCTCCTGCCTGGGAGCGGGGCCTGCAGTTTGGCCAGTAGCTCCAGGCCACACGCTGTCCCTGAACAGTGTCCAGGAGATGCCTACTGCCTGGCTGTGTCTCCACCCAGGACGGTGGCCAGTCCCTCCCCGCATCCCAGACCCGGAATCAAGCTGAGCTCCTGCAGCCCTGGGGGGGGGGTGCTGGGGGTGCCCTGCCTAGCAGGAGAGATGATGGGCAGGGGAGGGAGGGGGTTGGGGGGCAGGAGGAGGCTCCCCCCTTCCTGTGCCTTTCCTCTTGTCTCAGGCCTGGAGAAGGGGCTCTGGGCCCCCCTCCAGATTTCCTGGCCTCTACAGGTAGCGGAGGTCCCAGGTGATCCCTGGGGTCAGAGCTTCTTGACCTTTGGACTCCCGGGCTCTGCGCCCACCTCCAACTGCCGCTTCCTCCTGGGGCCACAGGCTTTGGGACTCCTTGGCTTTGGGGTCCCCTGGCTTTTCGTCTCATGGCCCCTCCTGGCTCTTCCAGGTTCTGACTTCCAGCTTCTGGCTGCTCCCATGGCCTCTCTGTGGCCCCTCTCTGTGGCGGCCCTATAAGGCTTCCAGGAATAGGATTGGGAGACCTGAGCTGGGCCGGCTGTGCCACCCCACAGCCGGCCTCTTTACAGAAGAGCCGCTTACCAGGGCCCACCCCGCATGAGTGGCTCGAGTTCAAGAACATGCTTTTCTGGAGTGCAGAGCTCAGCACCACCGCGGCCGCCCGCACAAAGTGCCAACTGGGAGATTTAGGGCCGACCCCTCTAGCGTCCACTCTTCCATTTCTTGCATTTGAAAGTTCTAGGAAGCCCAGCCCGGGACGGCTCCCTGGAAGAGACTCGTGTCCATTAGCCTGTCTGCGCCTCTGGTTCATGGCGCAGGCTTTCTGCAGACCCGAAGACGGAGCCGGCCTGCGCAGGGCCTCACAGGGCCCCAAGTGCCCCGGGGTGGGTCCTGGGACTCAGAAGCGCCTGCCCTGTGCCCCGGGAGGCAGATGCACCCACTTCTGCCAGCCGTCCAGCCCAGACCACTCAGAGCTGGGAACTCAGCTGCTGCTTTTTTTTTTTTTTTTTTAACTTTATTTTGTGCATTTAATAATTGAAAACATAAGCAATAAAAAACTAAAATGTAAACACAGATGAATAAATATATACATTTCTCAATTAAATGTAATGGATACATGTAAATTTTTTTTTTTTTTAAATCTAACAATATATTACACAATATATTTGGTTCATAGTAATGCATTCATACAGTATTTGTCCTTTTGTATCTGGCTTGCTTCACTCAACATAATGTCCTCCAGGTTCATCCATGTTGCCATATGCTTTACGACTTCATTTCTTCTTACAGCTGCATAATATTCCATCGTGTAAATATATATATATATATATATATATATATATATATTTTTTGGATATGCTATTAGTTTTCTGTAAAAATTTCATAAAATGAAGATATAGCATTCTAATTTCTCAAAACAAAGGATCAAATTTAAAACATTTACACAGAATATTTTTGGGTTTAATTACCTGATCTTCACAATCAGATCCTGTATCAATGATTTCTCCAGTGTCCAACACCATGGAAGGATCAAGGTCACCTGAACCTGCTTCAGCCTCTTTGTTTGGAAATAACTTGTTGTCAACTGCCACACTGATGTCATAGAACACTTCATCCTCATCTCGGTCTGCATCAAACTGTTTGCTTGTTTTGTTGCTCGTTGTCTGCTCGTTTTCTGTTTTGTTTTTTCTTTAGGAGGCACCAGGAACCAAACCCAGGACCTCCCATGTGGGAGGCGGGCACTTAACTACTTCCATCGTGTAAATAGACCACAGTTTGTTTATCCATTCATCTGTTGATGGACACCTGGGTTGTTTCCAACTTTTGGCAATGGTGAATAATGTGGCTATGAACATTGGTGTGCAGATGTCTGTTCGTGTCACTGCTCTCAGTTCTTCTGGGTATATACCCAGTAGTGGTATTGCAGGGTCACGTGGCAAGTCTATATTCAACTTCTTTAGGAACTGCCAAACAGTCCTCCACAGTGGTTGCACCATCCTGCATTCCCACCAACAGTGAAGAAGTGTTCCTCTCTCTCCACATCCTCTCCAACACTTGTAGTTCTCTGTCTTTTTAACAGTGGCCATTCTGATAGGTGTGAAATGATATCTCATTGTAGTTTTGATTTGCATTTCCCTAATCATGAGTGATGTTGAGCATTTCTTCATGTGTTTTTTTGCCATTTGTATTTCTTCTGTGGAGAAATGTCTATTCAAGTCTTTTGCCCATTTTTTAATTGGGTCGTTTGTCTTTTTATTGTTGAGTTGTAACATCTCTTTATATATCCTGGATATTAAACTCTTATCAGATATGTGATTTCCAAATATTTTTTCCCATTGAGTTGGCTGCCTTTTCACCTTTTTGACAAAGTCCTGTGAGGTGCAAAAGTGTTTAATTTTGAGGAGGTCCCGTTTATCTACTTTTTCTTTTGTTGCATGTGCTTTGGGTGTAAGGTCCAAGAAACCACCACCTACTACAAGGTCTTGAAGATGTTTCCCTACATTTTCTTCTAGTAGTTTTATGGTCCTGGCTTTTATATTTAGGTCTTTGATCCATTTTGAGTTGGTTCTTGTATAGGGGGTGAGGCAGGGGTCCTCTTTCATTCTTTTGGTTATAGATATCCAGTTCTCCCAACACCATTTGTTGAAGAGACTGTTTTTTCCCATCAGCGTGGGCTTGGTAGGTTTGTCAAAAACCAGTTGACTGTATAGGTGAGGGTATATTTCTGGATTCTCAATTCTATTCCACTGATCGATATGTCTATCTTTATGCCAGTACCATGCTGTTTTGACCACTATAGCTTTGTAATATGTTTCAAGGTCAGGCAGTGAAATTCCTCCCACATTGCTCTTCTATTTTAGAATACTTTTGGCTATTCAGGTGCACTTACCCTTCCAGGTGAATTTGGTAGTTGCCTTCTCTAATTCTGTAAAGTAAGCTGTTGGGATTTTGATTGGTATTGCATTGAATCTATAAATGAGTTTGGGCAAGATTGACATCTTCATGATATTTATTCTTCCAATCCATGAACACGGAATGTCTTTCCATTTGTTTAGGTCTTTTAAAATTTCTTTTAGCATTGTTTTGTAGTTTTCTGCATATAGGTCCCGTACTTCCTTGGTTAAATTAACTCCTAGGTATTTGCGTCTTTTTGTTGCTATTGAAAATGGAATTTTCTTCCTGATTTCCTCCTCAGATTGTTCAGTACTAGTGTACAAAAACATTACTGGGAAGTGGCTGTGGCTCAATCAGTAAGGCTCCCGTTTACCATATGGGAGGCCCCGGGTTTGGTTCCCGGGGCCTCCTGGTGAAGGCAAGCCCGCCTGCACGGCATGGTTAGCTGACCCAGCGAGCACAAGCAGCAAGGGGGGGATAAATGAATAAATAAATAAAATCTTAAAAAAAAAAAAAACATTACTGATTTTTATGTGTTGATCTTATATCCTGCCACTTTGCTGAACTCATTTATTAGTTCAAGTAGCTTTGTTGTGGATACTTCAGGATTTTCTAAATACAGGATCATGTCATCCGCAAACAGTGAGAGTTTTACTTCCTCTTTTCCTATTTGGACGTCTTTAATTTTTTGGTCTTGTCTAATTGCCCTAGCTAGAACTTCTAGTACAATGTTGAGTAACAATGGTGACAGTGGGCATCCTTGTCTTGTTCCTGATCTTAGGGGGAAAGCTTTCCACCTTTCCCCATTGAGTATGATGTTGGCTGTGGGTTTTTCATATATGCCTTTTATCATATGGAGGAATTTTCCTTTTATTCCTATCTTTTGAAGTATTTTTATCAAAAAAGGATGTTGGATTTTGTCGAATGCCTTTTCTGCATCTATTGAGATGATCATGTGGTTTTTTTCCTTCACTTTGTTAATGTGGTGTATTACATTGATTGATTTTCTTATGTTGAACCAGCCTTGCATACCAGGAATAAATCCCACTTGGTCGTGATGTATAAGTCTTTTGATGTGCTGTTGGATTCGATTTGCAAGTATTTTGTTGAGAATTTTTGCATCTATGTTCATGAGAGAGATTGGTCTATAATTTTCTTTTCTTTTGGAATCTTTATCTGGCTTTGGTATTAGGGTGATGTTGGCTTCATAAAATGTGTTGGGTAATTTTCCATCCTCTTCAATTTTTTGGAAGAGTTTAAACAGGATTGGTGTTAATTCTTTTAGAAATGCTTGGTAGAACTCACCTGTGAAGCCATCTGGTCCTGGACTTTTCTTTGCTGGGAGATTTTTGATGACGGATTCAATCTCCTTAATTGTGATGGGTTTGTTAAGTTCTTGTATTTCTTGTTGTGTCAGTGTAGGTTGGTTATGAGTTTCTAGAAATTTGTCCATTTCATCCAGGTTGTCTAGTTTGTTGGCATATAGTTTCTCATAATATCCTCTTATGATTCTTTTTATTTCTGTGAGGTCATTTGTAATTCCCCCCTTTCATTTCTGATTGTATTTATTTGCATCTTCTCTCTTTTTTTCTTTGTTAGTCTAACGAGGGGTTTGTCAATTTTATTGATCTTCTCAAAGAACCAGCTTTTGGTTTTGTTGATTTTCTCTATTGCTTTTTTGTTCTCATTTTCATTTATTTCTGCTCTAATCTTTATTATTTCTTTCCTTCTTTTTGCTTTGGGATTGGTTTGCTGTTCTTTCTCTAGTTTCTCAAGTTGTTCAGTTAAATCTTTGAGTTTAGCTCTTTCTTGTTTCTTAATATAGGCATTTAGGGCTATAAATTTCCCTCTCAAGACTGCCTTTGCTGTATCCCATAAGTTTTGATATGTTGTGTTCTCATTTTCTTTTGTCTCAATATATTTACTGATTTCACTTGCAATTTCTTCTTTGACCCACCGAATATTTAGGAGTGTGTTGTTCAGTCTCCACACATTTGCAAATTTCCTTTTTTCCTGTCTGTTATTGATTTCTAGTTTCATTCCATTTTCACCTATTGTGTCTTTCATTCCCATGAGCTCCGTTACTTTTCTTTTCATGATTTCAAATTCTTCTTTTTACGTTCGCGCAATGACTTCTTGATGTCATTGATCTCTTTAACTATATTCTCTTTCATCTCATTAATTTGATTTTGGAAATGTGTGCTCATCTCACTGATTAGTTCTCTCAAATTCTGCATCTCGTCTGGGACTTTGCTGTATTTCTTTTCTTGGGCCATGTCTTCTATTTTCTTAGTATGGCCCATAATTTTTTTGTTGGTGCTTAGGCATCTGGTTAGTTTGTATTTTACTTAGATGCTCTATCTCTTTCTCTTTTATGGGGTTTTAGTGGCAGGAGGCTGTGAGTTACCACCGCTCTTTGATTTTTGGCTCAAACTTGATTGTTAGGATTGTCCTGCTGGTTGCTCAAAACTGGGCACTGGACCCAGTATTTGGTTGTAGAGTTGTTTCCTAGGGCCTTGGGCAGGGAGGCTATAGAGGCCAGGAAAAGACTCTCTTGCTTATTAATTTTCTTATGTGCACTTCCTTGGTCTGCCAGGAGATGGCGCTCGTTGGCAGCTCTCAATTCAATGCCTGGTCGGAGCGTATTTGTTGTGACACAGACCAGATCAATGTGATGGAGCTTCCTGTCTGGGGGGCTAAGAGCCCTCTGATTCAAACTTTCTGAGACAGTTCTCCACACTTCTCTCGTAGCGCCCCCCTTTTCCCAGCTAGGAAATATTTCCACTCCCTTCTGAATCCTCAACAATCAGTTCCTGTTAGTAGAGGAGGAGATTGGGAGGTTTGTATATCTTTAGTCCCTTGCAGGCTCCAAGGCAAACAAGGCGCAGCCCCACCCGGCCTGGAAGGGCTCTCGGGACAGGGCAGACCAAACCTGGGAGTCCAAAGCAGGGTCAGCCCCAGGCTCTCTCTCCCCTCTCCCGTGGTGTCCTCAACAATCAGTCCAGGCTAGAAGAGAGGGAGGTTGCGAGGGTTTGATTTCTCCAGTCCTTTCCGGGCTCCCAGGGCAAACCGCCGTGTGGAAGGGTCCGTGGGGCTCCACAGCCCAAATTTCAGGTCCGAACCTGAGTCAGCCTAAGGCTGTGTCCCTCTCTCTCTCCCCTTTCCGGGAGTGGCAGATCCCTGAAGCCCCCTTTGTCTGTGGTCACAGGCCCAGAGGCCCGAGAATTCTGAAGAGTGTGGGGGAGGGAGCCGGCAGCAGCAGAAGCTGCTACTTCCAACTCACGGTTCTGTTGTCGCGATTTCCCTCTTCTGTCCCTCTCTCCTCTGGGTGGTGTGCAGCCTTCACCTGCTGTCCTAAACCCTAGAAGATCTTTTTTGGGGCTGTTTCAGCCTGTCCTCTAGCTATTTTTCTGGAGAAGAGATTCCCGTGTCTTACTAGTCCGCCATCTTCCCGGAAGTCTCTCAGCTGCTTCTTAAGGACGTGAAGGTGAAGCTGAGGTGTCACGGCGACAGATTGCAGAGGCTGACCCAAAAGCTGAAAACCTCACTGGATTCCTTAAAGATTACAAAAATAATGGATACTTGGAAGAACTAATGCTGCAGAGTGCACAAAGCAGAGAATCCCCCTCCTCCAATTCCACACTTTCAGGCAGCAATGTCGGCAGACAGGTATTCATGGGCACAGGTGCTCACAGGTACAGGTATTCACAGGCATAGGTACTCACGGGCACACATATGCACAGATATAGGTGTTCACGGGCACAGGTATGCACAGGTATAGGTGTTCACGGGCACAGGTATGCACAGGTATAGGTGTTCACGGGCACAGCTATTCGCAGGCAGAGGTATTCCTGGGTACAGGTGTTCACGGGCACAGGTATTCACAGGTACACAGATACCTTTCACTCTACTTGCATGTGGAGGGAGCTGGCCCAGTAGAGCTGAAGGGACCCTCACCAGTTCCCTGGCTTCTCTCCCCGGTGCAGAGAATTGGAGTCCACGCCAAGCTCTGGTCACACGAGGGAAGAGCTTATGAAGCTGGGGCCTGGGGCTCTGGAGACAGACAAAGTCTGAAGCCAGCCGTGTTCTATCGGCTCGTGTCGGGGAGCTCAGGGGCGGGTGGCAAGAGGGCAGCTGAGCGTAACAAGCGTGGTCATCACCGCAGGGACAGAGAGCGGCGCCCGAGTCCCGCCCGGCGTGGAGAGCTCGCTGTTTGACGAGCTGGCACTCTGCTGAGTGCGTTCTGCCACCCCGCTGAGGGGGCTCGACCCCCGGGAGTGCTAGTCTGGGTACCCAGGTTTCGCGGTCAGCTTCTGACCACAGCTTCTGACCTGCTCTAGTGTGGGTGGTCGGCGACTGCCGCGAGGCCGGGACTGGCTTAGCAGGGCCCCGCAGAGGCAGACAGCCTGGGTCAGGGTGGCTCCACCAGCGGCCCTCACAGAGGTGGGTGAGGGTCCCTCCCGCCTGCCCTAGCCCTAGCCGGGCTTCTGACCTCCGGAACGGCAAGGGGGACAGGATGGGGCTGCTCGTGGCTGCTGCCCTCGTTGGTCACAGCGGCTGGACCCCTGTCCCCAGAGCTGGGCCGGGGGGAATGACTCGGGAGTGGAAAGGGCCGCGGAGAGGCCGACAGAGGGTGCCGCGGGCTGCAGGGGGGCGCCTGAGCTGAGAGCTGGGGCCGGTGCTCGAGGCCCCGCAGGAGGCGGGGCAGGGCTGACGGCACCAAGGCAGCTTCGGCCCGGAGTCTGTGCTCTTTTTCCGTCAGGGGGTTGGCAGCGTTTGCTTTATGCCACAGAAGCCCCCCGGCTGCTGGGTGGAAGGGGCTCTGAAGACTGGCAGGCGGCCCGAGCGGCCGTGGGGCCCATGCAGGGCCAGACCCGAGCAGGGGACCTTCTCTAGAACTTTTCCAACTGTGGGCGGGTGGGAGTGCCTGAGCGCCGCCTTCCCTGGGAAGTTCACTTTCCTCCCCGTCAGCAAATGTGCCATGGGATCGAGTGCACCTTGAGAGGAAAGATTGTCCTGGGTGGGCCCTAAAAGGAGCCACAGGGTCTGTAGAAGAGGGGGGCAGAGGGAGCGCCGACAGGGAAATGGGAGACGTGGCGGAAGAAGAAGGCGCGGCGTGAGGAGGCCTCGGGGGCCCGGGGGCGGGCGAGCGGGAAGCCCCGGCCCAGCAGCGCCCGGACTTCAGCCGGTGGAACCGACCCTGCGGCTCTGGGCTCCGGACCCCCAAGAGGCTGAGTCAGCGCTGCTCCCGGGACCAAGCCTGGGGTCGCCAGCTCCCGCAGGCCCTGCTGCCCCCCTCCTGGCGGGGAGCACAACTGTGCCGAGGGCACTGAGCAGGGCGCGCAGAGAACTGGCCCCAGCTTCTGAGGGTGGGGGGGCAGGGCTCGGCTCAGGCCCTCTGAAAGCACGGGGTACGGGGGGGCACCCCGTTAGACCTCCCTTTTCCCGGGCCCTCGGCTAGGTCGCCCAGGACGTGGAGGGGTTCAACAGGAAGCCCAGGGGACTCGCCGTCGTGCCGTCGTGCCCTCGAGCCCCTCTCGGAGCGGTCGCCTCCTCCCCCCTTTCAGTCTTCCTGGGCTTGCCGGCTGCGTCATGTCCCGGGCGGAGAGGGGCTGGCAGTCCTCAACTCGCCCACGGCTAAGTGCGTGCTGGCTTTCGATTGGGATAGCGACGATCAGACGAATTGGAGGAACAGCGAGACTTTCGTGCCATTGAGACTTTCCATCCATTTACAAGACACAGCCTTCTCAAAGAGCAAGGAAACCCTCGGTGGACGATTCCGCACGGCTTTGATCGGCTTTGCAAATGGAATTTCTTTTGTTTCATTTTCTCTGGGTATTATTTATTTGTAGGGATGCTGTCATTTTTGTACTTGAATCCCACATGTAGCAAACTTGCTGAAAGCTTTGATTAGTTCCTGTAGTTTATCTGTACATTTCCCTGGGCTTCTGTGCAATTATATTATATGCAAATAAGAACCACTCATTTCCTCCTTGATTCCTAGTCCTCATTTCTTTTTTTTTTTTTCTTCCTTCCTTTCCTTTTTTTTTTTTTTTAATTTTTGGTTTATTACCTTGGCTAGAACCTCCCGTACAAACTGAGTAGAAGGATGAAATCAGGAATTTCTGTTTTCTGACTGTGATCATACTTCTAAAGTTCCTTCACTAGATCATGCGGCTTGCTGTGCGGTTTTGTTCCGTTTTGTTCCTGGCTTGCTAAGAAGTGATGTGGACATTGTGAGCTGCTTTTCCTCGTCTCCACTGAGATGATCGTCTCCGTCCATTCGTTAATGTGCTTTACAGCAAAGGGTCTGGAGCAGCTGTGGGACACGCAGATGGGCCCTGATCGTCCTGGGGGCATCGGGGAAGCCGTCCCAGAGGAAGGAAGCCTCAAAGGCCAAACAGGGATCAGAAAAGAGAACGGAGGCTGGGGGTTCAAAGGAGCGAGAGCAGGGACGTGGCCAGGGGCAGGAGGAAAGCCAGGCACCATGTTCAGGGCTGCAGGAGGGGCAGGTGGGCATTTGTGGCCACCTGTAGCAGCCACCTTAGAGGACCTGGGTGGGCAGGTGAGAGTCCAGCGCACTCGGCTGGGCTAGGACTTGAACGTAGGGCCCTAACCCTAATTCTGGTCCTGCTCTTCCCTTCTGCCTTGGGCAGTACTCCTCAGGAAGGGACCTCACCACTCCCAGTGGGATTTGGCCCAAGGTGGATCGTGCCTGCAGCAGTCCTCTGTGGGCCCTCCGCATCCAGCTGTGTCTGGCTCGGTTAGGGACTTGTAGCTCGGTCAGAATCGGGCAGAGCTGCTTTGCTGTGTGGACCTCAGACAGACCAGGGCTTTATCAGCTTCTACCAGACTGGAGGGCTTGGGGGGCTCTTGTGCCAAGTCCTTGCCTCCCTTTGCTGCATGCAGCGGATCCTGCCAATTCTGGCCAGGGCGGCTTCTCCCAAACACTTTCTTTGTCTCGTTTCACTCAACCCGGCTGCCCTTGACCTCGGCATGTCTTTTCTCCTCCTTTCAAAGTAATTGTGAGAGGTTCAGAGTCTGACTTAATGAGCCGGCAATTCCAGGTTGAACTTCCGCAGCTGTTTCCAATGGGATGTTTCTTTCCCTCCCTCCTTCCCTCTCTTCCTTCTTTTCTTCCTTTAGCAGATGAAACAAGTTGTCAGGATAACCTTGGAGATGTTTTGCTGAGGATGGACAGGGCTTTTAAACTGGAATAATGAGACTTTGGAACATAAAATTGCTTCAGGAAAAAAGTCTAACAAGGAGTCATCAGCACTCAAGATGTATAAAGTGCATCTTTAGGAATTAGAACTGGGAACAGAACTGGACAGGCAGCGCTGAATCCACACACTTATTGCAGCAGGAAGCTCTGCCAGTGTAAGGGCAGAATAGCCGGGGAAGGATGCCATGCTGCAGGGTTTCCAGGCGTTTCCATTCTGTTCCTGTCAACACCTTTAGAACTGACACCAGAGACCTACTTCTTGGAGTCCTCAGGGACACAGCTTTAAGAGCAGGTCAGTTTTTGGGGGGTGATATTAGGCAATCTGGCCAGGGGGTAGTGAAGGGAGAAAAGAAGGGAGGCAGCTGCTAAAAGGTGCAGCGAAAGCCGGCTGCTCCTGGGAGACCCTGGAAGCCCGGTAGCGCGCACCCCTCAGTTTTCCCACTGAGCGGCGTGGGCTCTGGGGTGTTTGCGCCCACTCCTCCCACCAGCCGCGGGTTAGGGTTAGGGTTAGGTGAGGCCACCCCCCGGCCCTCCACAGCTCTGCAGAATGCCTCAGGCAGAGACGCAGAGGTGGCAGGCAGGAGCCTGCCGGAGCCGGTGAGGCCTGAGGGGGGCAGGTGGAGCCGACAGCATCTGCTCCACTTAGATACAAACCAGTTGTGACGTTTCCCAGGATAGGCGTTTTCCAACGTTTACTGTTTTCAGAGCACTTTGACTCTCTCAACAAGCATGGCACATCCAGTGAGTGTTGGCACTGGTGGTCCCAAGACAGACCTGGAGCCCTGCATCTTGGGGTGCTAGTTGGACCCTCTCTCTGGTTGTGACTTCCTGGACTTGGGGGG
Organism: Tolypeutes matacus; assembly: GCA_026826555.1. Lineage (NCBI taxonomy): Eukaryota > Metazoa > Chordata > Mammalia > Cingulata > Chlamyphoridae > Tolypeutes > Tolypeutes matacus. The sequence goes on along the minus strand of JAKSZT010054278.1, from coordinate 319,201 downwards.
TGGACGCTCTGAGGCAGGGGAGGTGAGGGCTCTGACGTTTGATCAGTGTGACTTTTCTGCATGCTTTGAAACTGGGGAGAGAAGCAGGTGATGGCTTTGATTTTACACATATCATGAGCTGTCCAAGCAAGACTCCCGAGACAGAAGTCTAAGAGTGGAGGGAGAAGGTATCTGCCACGAGGCCAGGTAGGAATGCCTTACTAGCACCTGGGCAGAGCCACATGGGTGGGGCTCTCTCCCCTTACACACTCACTGCTGCACAGTGATAGTGGCTGGGAGGCAGCCCCAAAAGAACCAGTCGGGTCCCCATCCAGCTTTGGGACCTCCCAGGACTCAGCTTCCCCACCTTCTAAATGGGGATAAAGGTTCTTGCCCGGCCTACCTCTTGGGAAGAAGATAAAAAGTTGAATGAAGTAACAGAAGAAGAAAAGCCTTTTGAGGGGGAAAATCCTTTCTGAACACAAAGAAAGTTGCTGAAATATTGTCCTGGCCCCTGTGCACGCAGGTCAGCCTCGTGGGTGAATCAGACCTTGATGCACCTCGGACAAAAGCTGGAGTGGGCACTTGGTAGTGAGATGCACCCCTGCTTGGGAAGGGCTCATTTGAGATCTGCTCGTGATGGCACCGGTGGGGGGCCACACAGACCCCCTCCCTATGTATACATCTCCCCCACTCCTTCTCTCCCTAACGTCTTTGACCCGGTATCATTCTAAAAATCACATCTCATCAGAAAGTGTCACCCACTAACTCCAGCTAAACAGTCTGCCTCCAGCTCAAACGCCACCTGCTAGGGAAGCCTTCCCTGACCCCAGACTGGGCCAGGTGCCACGTTTCCTCTTCGGAGTTCCTATCACAGGTGTACTCACACATTCATTCGCCTCATGATATGTGAGCTCTGTCTCTCCCGCTAGGCGGTAAGATCCTTGAGGCTGGGGCCGAACCTCTTTTTCCCATCATGTAGCCCAGAGCTAGGTGCAGAGTCCAACAGCACCCCAACTTTCAGCCTGCCACCCATTTATTTCTCCTTTTATTAAATGCAATTAAATTCCAGTACACACACGTGTCAATGGGAAAAAATGTGCAAAGTTCCCTGGAGTCCGTGGCAGTGGAATCTGTTGCCTAGGTGAGCACAGCTGCTAGGAGCCGGATGGCTGCAGAGGCAGGAGCCAGGGAGCTGGATAAACGGGGGGCTGCGTCCCCGGGAGAGGTCCCGGCGGGCCGAGGGCCGAGACACACCGTTCAGCACTTGGGCAGCGGCATGGCACCGAGGACGGGCACAGCTCTGCTCTGGGGCCTCAGGCTGGCCCACAGGGCAGCTTCCGGGCGCTGGGGGTCTGCTCACCCCCCCCGAACGACACCTGACTATGGGCCGGGAGGTAGGTGCGGTCCCTGGCTCACCACCAGATCTGGGGGGAGCTTCGTCAAGCCTCAGTTCCCCACCAGGGGCTGAGGATCCTTCCAGCCTGGAAGGAGGGCATTGCAGCCGGCCTGACGTGGGCCTCTTCGGGGATCCTTGGGCACGACCTGCTCTATGCTATGAGTTCGAGGTCTCCCTGTCAGAAGCAGAGCCTCTGCCTGTGCCCCCATGTCTACAGCAAGAAGCTGTCTCACCCTCCCCTCTGTTTCCAAGCTGGTGCAGGGTGGGAGCTAATAACTGTTTGTTGAGTGAGAAGCATGCTACTCTCCCATTTTCTTCCTGTGATCTGGCTTACACGGGTGCCAGTAGAATTCAGTTTAAAGTGAAAAGAGAAACGTAAACACACCCACAAACTGTCTGGCTGTCCGCAGAGCTGGGCACCACGCCAGCGCAGGTGTGTGAGGAGATGGTAGCTCGCCGTCCGTGTGTTCCTGTGCACAGGCTGTGGTGTGCAGGCTTGCCTTTGGCTGACACACTAAGGAGGGGTCTCCAGGCAGACTGCGGACACTGTCGCTCGCAAGGCTTGCACACAGACCCCTCCCAGGATGGCTGAGAATCCTCGAGGCACCCGCCTCCCCACACAACCGGGGAAGGGCGCTGGGTCTCATCACCAGCAGACCCCTTGCAAGAAGTGTTAAAGGAGTCCCTCAGGCAGAAGGAACGTGGCCAGGAGGAAACCGGAACGACACGAAGGGTGGGGAGCCCCTGAGAAGGTAGCCATGGGCGAATACGTATGGCTTCTCCTTACTACTTAAGTCTCTTAAGAAGATGATTGTTCGAACAAAAAATGAATGCAGTGTGGGTTTATGAGATGTAAAAGTGATGTGAGTGGCAGCAGTGGCACAGAGGTTAGGAGGGAAGCAGTGGAAGTGCAGGGAGGAAAGCTCCTCGCCCTGTGCCGTGCTGCCGGCCTGCGGGGAGGCTCTGATAGCCGAGGATGCCTCCTTTATTGTGGCACTTAAGCAGCCCCTAAAATAACAAAACAAGGAGTTGTATGTAAAACACAGCAAAGGAGATAAAAATGCAGTCAAACAATCAATAAATTAATTCAAAAGAAAGAAGAAAGAGGAAAAAGGGAGCAAAGAACACAGTACAAATAGAAAATAAATCAAATAGAAAAATTACAGATTTAAATGCAACCACATCTATAATCTCATTAAATGTAAACACTCTGAGTACTCTAATTTAAAGGCAGAGATTGTCATATTGGTTAAAAAAAAAAAAAAGACGCAACCATAAACTGTCTCCAAGAACTTCACTTCAAATATAAAACACAATAGGTCCTACATAAAAGGAGGGAGATGTGCCATGCTACCATGAATCAAAAGAAAGGATCTTGTTTATATAAGACAAAGTGGGTTTCAGAGCAGAGAATATAAGCAGGAACCTTTATTTCATCATGATGGAGGAGTCGATACACATTTATTCACCTAAGAACAGAGCTTCAAAATACACAAAGCAAAAACTGACAGAAATAAACAAATCCACAACTACAGTCAGAGATTTCAACACCCCTGTCTCAATAACTGATGGTACAACTAGACAGAAAACCAGTGAGGACATCGAAGACTCGAACAAACCGTGACCTGATTCCAAACCAGCAGAAGACACGTCCTTTACAACTGCACACAAAACTTTACCAAGACAGCCATAAGCTGGGCCATAAAACACGTCTCCGTCAATTTAAAGGAATGAAAAGTGTATTCTCAGACCACAATGGCATTGAATTAGAGATAATAACAGAAAGAAAAAAAAAAGGACAGGGCAAGATGGCGTTGGTGTAGGAGGGCGCACACTGCAAGCTCCCAGAGCAAGGCGGATTGGGGACGGGGTCCTTCCCGGGGGTCTGTGCTGTGCACGCGTGGAGTGAGAAGCCTGGGACATCTATCTGCGCGGATCGGCGGCGTGGACCGAACGGTGGAGATTCGTGAGTTTTGAGGCTGCTGGTGGAGGTTGGCACAGGCGGCTGAGCCCCGCGGTTACGGAAAAAAAAATAAAATTAAATAAAACGGCCATTTGGAGCCGTGGGCGGGGCGAAAAAGTTATATTTTCTGGGGAGCTGGCTGCCTGGCGCCCCTTGGACCTTGTGTGAACAGAGCAAACAAGCTAGTCAGCACCCGGTGAACCGGAGGGGGATTTTGGTCGGGGAACGGAGCTGATTTCCCTAGCCACCCAGGGATAAGACCCGGGCCGCTGCGGAGCCAGGAGGAAGGGACACTTCCCAAAAAAGGGAGGGTTCGGTTGGAAGACAGGGAAGGGTATTTTATATTTTTAGACATTGATCTGGCTGCCTGCACCGCCCCATAGCTTTGGGGAGCAGATAAGCCGACCTGAAGCAGCATCAGGCTGAGAGCAGACGCGAATCTGCACTCAAACTGATTTACTGAGCAGCCCGGTGACGCTGGAGCTCGGCCCAGAAGGGGCGGAATCCGCCGTCTTTAGCACTCCTCACTGACTAACATCAGAGCTTCAGCTAACCTGGGCAGTCCGGAAAGTGGGACGTGCTTGATTAATTTCCACGGGCCCAGCTAGGGTCCCTTCCGTAAGGGGGTTGGTCTAGAGGAGGAATTATTTTGGGTCCTGCATTTGGCTAAAAAAAAAAGTGAGGCCACCTCAACAAATGAAAAATAAATTCTTTTTAATTTAGTTTAATAGCTAAAAGCTGCTTCAGGACCTGCATATAGAATCCTGTGGGGAAATTGATTGATAAACACAAGTAGGCAGGAAGGATCCACGTGGACCCTAGGGGAATCATTGACCCCCCTTAGCTCTGTTTGACTGCTTGCCTGTGTGGATCTTTGGTTTCTCTCTGTTACTTTCTGGTCTTTTGCTATTATTCCCGTTTTCCTCCCCCCTTCCTTTTTCCTTCTATTTTTTTTTTTAAATAGGTGCTGCCAGCTGGTCGCTTCTTTGCTGGGCTTCTTATTCAGTAATTTCCCACTCGCTGTATATATTGATTGTGTATTACAAACTATCGCTTATCCTTCCTGCATCTTTCTGCCTTCTGTTTTCTGTTGTGGCTCTTAGAGACAACATTTTTTCATAGGCCCACAACTTAAGGGTGTCAATTTCTATCCCATCTATTTTGTTTTCTTCTTCTTCTTTTTTCTTTCTTTTTTTTTTTTATTAGTATTAACTTTTTCCTTTCAGACCTTTCTCTACTATTTCTCTACCTCCTCATAATTCTAGCCTTCTAAATCACTATATATATATATATTCCTCCATTTGTTTTCCCAGTCCATTATAGGAACTCCATATTTTTTCCTAGTACTCTACACTGCCTACACAAGTTAAATATTCATCTCATTAAGTCTCATTTTGCCCCTCTTCTAACTTTTATCAATATTTCTATTATCCTTCTGCCTTCCTTACATCTTTTGATTCCTCTGGCCCTAACCTTTTGCCTTCAAGGGAACATAGAAAGAAGTAAGGAAATAAAATAAGAAGAAAAACTGCCAAAGAGAAAACTTAACTCACACGCAGAACCAACAGCTAAATAAAATTCTAGAGCATAGAGAAAAGCTAATCAACTGAACAAACCCATCAAGATAATATGATGACCAGAGGGCAACAGAAAAATACAAATGACTCTGAGAAACTGGAAAACATGGACCAGTCCAGTGCACAAAATAAAAACCAGGAAGCAATGCAGTACATCGAACAACTAATCAAAGCTATCCAAACAAATATCATGGACCAACTTAAAGAACTGAAGGAAGAGATTAAGGATATAAAGAAGACACTGGGAGAACATACTGAAGAAATAGCTAACACACCTAAAAAGGTAATGGATATGATGGCGAACAAAGACACAAGTCAAGAAATGAAAAAGACGCTGGACTCACATGGCAGCAGAATTGAACAGGCAGAGGAAAGAATTAGTGATATGGAAGACAATACAGTTGAAATCAAAGAGATTGTAGAAAAGATAGACAAAAAGATAGAAAAAATCCAGTATGGTCTCAGGGAATTAACTGATAATGCAAGACGCACAAACATACGCATTATGGGCATCCCAGAAGGAGAAGAGAAGGGAAAGGGAACAGAAGGAGTGTTGAAGGAAGTTATGGCTGAAAACTTCCCAACTCTATTGAGAGAGATGGATGTGCAGATCCAGGAAGCACAGCGCACCCCAAATAGTATAAATCCCAACAGGCCAACTCCAAGACATATACTTGTCAAACTGTCCAATGCTCAAGACAAAGAGAAAATACTCAAGGCAGCAAGAGAAAAGAGAACCATCACATACAAGGGAAGTACAATAAGATTAAGTGCTGATTTCTCAGCTGAAACCATGGAGGCAAGAAGACAGTGGTATGACATAGTCAAAACACTAAAAGAAAAAAACTTCCAGCCACGAATTCTCTATCCAGCAAAATTGGCATTCAAAAATGATGGAGAGTTCAAAATATTCACAGATAAACAGCAATTAAGAGAGTATGTCAAGAAGAAACCAGCACTTCAAGAAATACTAAAGGAATCTCTACAAGTTGAAAGGAAAAAACAAAGGAGAGAGAGTTGGAGGAGAGTTTAAAAACAACTGAAAACTCAAAAAGAGAAACAAAACAACATATGACATACATTAGCCCAAAGAAAAAATGACTGCAGTAAGAAATTCGTTACGAGTAATAACACTGAATGTTAATGGATTAAATTCACCAATCAAAAGACACAGATTGGCAGAATGGATAAGAGATAATAACAGAAAGATCTCAGGAAAACCTCAAACATTTGGAAAATAAATGACACACTTCCAAATAACCCACGGGCCAAAAAAGAAATCAAAGGGGGGAATTATAAAGTACATTGAACTGAATAAAACTGAAAATACAACATGTAAGAGTCTTTGGGGTGCTGCTAATACCACACTTGGAGGGAAATTCATATCACTACCTGTCTGCATTAGAAAAGACAGACCTCAGATCAATGACTTCAGCTTCCACTTTAAAGAAGAAACTAGATAAAGAAGAGCAAATTAAGCCCAAAGTAAGCAGAAAAAACTTAATGAAGATGACAGCTGTAGCCAAAACCCTGTACCATATACAAAAATTAACTCAAAATGGATCAAAGACTGAAATGTAAAATCCAAAACTCTCAAACATCCAGAAGAAAACCTAGGAGAAGGCCTTTGTGACCTTGGGTTAGGCAAAGATTTCTTAGCTACGACACCAAAAACATAGCCCAGAAAAGAAGGAATCGGTAAAGTGGATCTCGTCGAAATTAAAACCTCTCTTCAAAGACACAAAGAGAATGGACAAGCTATGGACTGGGAGAAAACAATTGTCATCCATCTGATAAGCGACTCGCATGTAAAAACTTTTCAAGCACCCAATGCAAAGGGGCACGCGGGAGCGCTGGGTCGCGGGTCTGTTTATTACCTTGACTGCGGCGACAGCGTCACAGCTGAGCTCACACGTCAGAACCGATCAAACCACTCGCTTACGCCACTCACACGTCAGCAAAGCTTGAAAACGAAAAATAGCACCAAGACTCGGTGGGGGCTGGCGGCCCGTGTCCTCTGCCGTGGGCAGAGGCTCCTGGATGGAAATATGACTCCTGTTCCTGACACTCCATCTGGTCACCACACACAGTCACACGTGTGCACACAGACACACAATCACACACACACTCACCATCACACACACATGATCACACTCTCAGACACCCTCACACAGAGGCACACACACACACACAATCACACGCACATACACAAACGCTCAACACACACAGCCACACGCACACACAGACACACACCAAATGCTCACACAGACACGGTTGCACACCCTCACACTCATCCTCCCACACAGACACACAAGTGCACACTCATACACAAAATCATACCAACAGACACCCCAACACTGCACCCCTGGGGCCTGAGGCCCCAACCGTGCAAGGCCCAGACTCAGAGCGGATGGGTCTCTTGGAGGGAGGGCCTAGCCCCTCGAGGCCTTGGCCAGCCCCCACCCCACGACCGAGGCAGCCTGGACCCACGGCAGGAGGCCAGCGGCCAGTGCAGGCCCAGGGGACACAGCCAGGCTTGGGGGTGAAGGAAAGGCCACCGTCCCTCCTCCACCTCCTTCCTCCCTCCTCCCCCTCCCTCCTCCCTCCTCCCACCTCCCACAAAACCTCAGTTTCCCCCCTGTGCAGCCTGACTTTTGACTTCCCCAGATTTGCAGAGGGGCGGAGGCCATGCCTCTGGGGCACAGAGCTTCGTCTGCGAGGACACAAGGCTGCTCTCCTACCTCCCCTGGCCCCCGAAGGGCCCGTGTGCTATTTCAGGCTCCTTCCTCAGGAGAACAGCGCTGCACGGCTGCTCTGCTGCCCCCAGATGTGAGCCTCAGGACGCTGCCGCCACAGGGGACGTTGTGCCGCCCACCTTCAAACGAGCAGAGAAACGGCCCTTCCACTGTCCTGTTCTGTTTAGCAGGGCAGCATCTTGTCCTGACCCCTTGGACAGTTGTGCAGGCAGTAAAGGAGGGTGATAAACGGCCTCCCTGGCCTCCCCTGCCCCGGGGCCCTGGACGGCCGGCAGGGCCCCGCGCCCCCCGTGAGGGTCTTGCTGGCAGTGAGCTCATCCTCCAGGCATCCCTGGTCAGAGCCAGTGTGGGAGCCCAGAGCCACCGGAGGCAGGTCTCTGGGCCACCTGTGCCCCGGGAGCCACAGGGAGGCCACCCAGCCCCCTCGCCGGGTTTGCCGCCGCCGCCGCGGGGCCATCTGAGGACGCCACATGCAGGCCGCACTGCAGGACACATTCCCCTGGTGCTGCCAGTGAGCCACGCTTGGTCCCGGCTCTGTCCCCGTGGCTCCTCAGAGCTCGGTTTCTGGTCCCTGGAGCTGCTCGACGCCCCCCAGCTGTTTTCCAGGAGACACGGAAGCCCTCGCCATCTGAGCCGTGGAGAGGTGTCGGAGGACCGGCCGAAGACGCTCGCTCGGGGGTGTGTGCTTCCCGTCAGTGCTCCTTCCTGCTGTGATTTGGACCCTTACCTAAGGGATGGCTAAGGTGTGGCCACAGCAGAAGGCCACGGTGGAGCTCTCTCCTGCTCCTCTCCTCATCCTGGAGAGCAAGGGCCTGATGTGGAGGGAAATGGGGAGCCATGGAAGGTGGTAGAGCAACCCCTGCCCCGCATCCGCCTCCCAAGCTTATATCAGGAGAAGGAGGGTGTTTCCCCCTTGGGCCTACTCTGAGGAGACATTGGAGAGAGGTCACCCAAAGTTGTCCACAGAGCTTTAGGAAGGAGAAGCTCGAGAACGTGGTCGTGGGCTGAGCAGGCTGCCCCTCCTCTTGTTCACGTAACTCCCGTGGCGGAAGCTCATGAGGGAAGGAGCAGGGCAGGGCAGGCGTCTTCAGGGAGGGCTGGCTTCTGCGGAGAGGTCTGGGCGTGTGGCAGCCCACAGAGAGGCTTGACGTGGAAACAGAGGGTCAGCGTCTAACCTGGGGCGCAGGCGCTCCAGCCACAGGCCACGGCTGGCCTCTGATCCTACAACCCAAGAGTAAAACTGCTCTTTACCTTTTTAAATGGTTGGAAAAAATCGAAAAAAGAATGCTATTTCCCGACTCAAAAAAGGCTATGGAATTCAAATTGTCGTGTCCAAGGACAAAGCGTCACTGGGACACAGCCAGCCCCTCTGTTTATGACCCGGCGGCGGCTCCACTGTGCGTGGAGAAGCCGCGGCAGGGCCCGCGTGCTCAGCAAGGCTTAAATCGCTCACTGTCTGGTCCTTTGTGGGAAACCTTGGCCGACCCCCGGGTTGACTCCTGCCTTTCCCCCACACCCAGCTCTGCCCTCGCCCACTCTCCAGTTTAGAAACCCTGAGGCCGGGGGGAGGCGGGGGCCCCGAGACGTGCTGGTGGGCAGCGCCCCGGCTTGGCGAACACAGGGGCACGGCGCGGGGCGCATCTCGTGCCGCTCTGGCCCACCTGCTGCCTCTCCCCAGCACGCCCTCTCCCCCAGCCCCATCCCGCAAGCAGCTTGGGCACCCACCTCTGGGGCCAGAAGCCCCTGCTGTCCCCGTGGTGGCCTGGCTGGGGGAGAATGGTGAGAGCAGGTGCATCAGGCGGGCTCCTCCATTGTCAGAATGTTCCGGCTTTGCCAGTTTCACAAGGCGCTGGCCCCTTTACCGCCCCCCCCCCCCCCCACATTCCTGACCCAAAACCACCTGGTGCTGGGGAGAGCAGTGCACCCCAGGGCTAAGATCTAACAAATGGTTGTGATCACCGAACCTCCAGGGTATTGTGGAATTGCCGCAGGTCGGCACCTGGAGTGGCCAGACCTGGCCAGCCCGATGTCCCCCTCGCACCCGTGCGTTTCCAAGGCCTGCTGTCGCAACAGGGCTTCTGGGTGGCTCCTACCCTCGAATGTGAGCGAGTCGGCTGAGATGGAGCCACCCCACCCTCCCCCGACGCCCCGCCCCGCCCCCGCCCCCAGTGCCCTGACCTCTGGCCATGGTCCTAATGGCCTTGCGGCTCACGCCCCTCAGGACCCACCCCAGCCTCTGTTTAGGGATGAGGGACCCTGAGCCCGCCCACCCCAGTCACTCATTAGCATAACCTGCTAAGCCTGGAAACTATGAAACCACCAGGAGCCCCGGGCTGGGGACGGGCGTCTGGGCCCGCATCGCCTCCTTTGCTGCAAGCACGGAAAGCCACTCCTCCCTGAAACGCCCGAGTCTGGGGACTGGATGGGTGAAGTGCAAGGGGCAAGGGCTCGGCATCAGAGGGTTGGAGACAGGGGCGAGCTGAGCACGTCCCCCAGCGCCCCAGTGTGCGCGTGGCGGGGCCACGGGGACGCGGGTGCTGGCCCAGCCCGTCCACGCTGCTCGCCCGCTCCGTGGCCGCCGGCCCGGACCACGCTTGCCCAGCTGGGCCCGAGCTGGGATCCCGCGCCTCTGGCCTCAGTGTGAGGGTGTGTGAGGGTGGGACGGAGCCCGGCGGCGGCTGAGCAGAGACCCCGCTTCTCCCAGAGGTCAAAGGCTCTTATATCCCACCGTGGCTTTGCAGAGCTGCCCTCGCAGGCAGCCCACAGAATCTGACACATCTAAGGCTTCAACTCAGTTTAGAAAACTAAGTAAAGGTGCAGGGAAGAAAATATTGAAAGATGAAATGATTTAGCCTCGATTGAGTGTGGTTGCTTTTTAATGAAGTTGAAAGTACCTTCGGGCCACCCATGAAACCAGCAGGCGTCGGGCCGGGCAGGGGCAGCCAGAGCCTCTGCTGCGTCCTCTCTGGGAGCCCATGGCCTTCCTTACCCCGCTGCTTTTGTGGGGTGGGAGCAGCCTCCTCAGACTCGGAAACATCGACTCCTGGAAGGAGGAGAGTGCAGAACAATCCAGAAAGACCTGGAGGGTTCTGAGAGGAAAATGTCCAAAACGCAGCCTGGAGGAGCCCTCACCCAGGACGGGCGCGGGCGAGGCTGCCCCGCGGAGGCCAGAGCTGGCGCTTGGGGCGCGGGGCGCGGGGCGCGGCCAGCAGAGGCCACCCGGTGCAGGGGTCCCCCCCAAGAGGGCCCTCCAGCGCTGGCTCCTCGGGGAGACCCTCCGTCAGTTTCCTGCGGCGGCCGGGTGGCTTTAAACAAGGGGACCCCACAGCCCTGGAGGGGGGCCGGCTCCTTCCTGCCCGGGCTGGGGGCGTCCCCCCAGGCCCTGCTCCGTCTGCCATCGCCTCCCCTCCGTGTGTCCAGGTCTTTTTCTCTCAGGCCCCCGGATACTCGGGGATGAGTTCACCTCAAGACCCTTAATTTCAGCGCAAAGACCCTTAGTGCAAATAAGGTCACACCCGCGGGGCCTGGGGTGAGCGTGGGGACCCATCCTTTGGGGCTCCGTTCCGCGCCCACCCACGAGTTTACGGGGCCTCCCCTGCCTCCCCGGGCTCCTGGACTTCCCTCTCGCCAGGCCGGTGGCCGCGCCGCTGGTCTGCTCGTGCCAAACACCAAGGGCCTGTCATGGCCCCGGTGCCCAGTGGGTCTGGGACTCCAGCACAGAAGAGGGGTTCAGAGGGGGCTTTTCCTGAATTCCGGGGGGTGAGGACCCCTGCAGGGGGACCCAGGACCCGCGCAGGCAGGCCGGGCAGAGGTGGAGACTGGGTGGCCGCAACGTTCCTGCTCGGTGGCTCGTCCCCCTCGTGCCGCCTCGGCCCCGTGTGACCACCGGCCGCCGGCGCTGCCTGTCCTGCGAGTCGGCTGCAGGACTGCAACCCTCAGGGCCAGGCGCCCTGGCTGCTGTGCCGCAGGTCCCTGCCACGTGGCGGCGGTCAGGAAACCTGTGCCGAGGGGACGAGTGAGGGCCGAGGGCTGGACAAGTCTGGCCGGGGCTGAGCTGGCCTGTCCTAGGCCCCTGCCTTGCTCCCACCCGGGGCACTCCCCTCGTCCCCTGCTCGCTCCCTCTCTCTCCCTCCCCCTCCCCCCTCGCCCCTCCCATCTGTCTGTCTGTCTCTCCCCTTCCCCCACTCTGTCTCTCTCCCACTCCCTTTCCCTCTCTCACCCTCTCGCGCTCCCTGTCTCCCTCTCCCCCACTCCCTCTCCCTCCCTCAGGCCCAGACCCATCACCCCCTGTCCCTCCTACCTGCCCAGCCTGGACCTGCACCACTCCCCCGGGCTGAGCCCCCTCCCCGCCTCAGTGCCTTCCCGACTGAGCCCCATGAGCATGCTGTCCCTTCTCACCAGCACTCTCAGAACAAAGAGAACAAAAGGAACAAAAGATTGCAATTTCTGTTTTCTTATTAACCTCCTTTTCCTTCTCTCTTCTGCAGGTGGGGAGGGAAATCCAGCTCCTGGGCTTCTGCGTGTGAGGCATCAAGTCTGTTCTCAACTTGGTTCCAAGCCATGGGCAGGAGGGAGTGGGCAGGTGACGGCTGGCAGTGGACAGAGGGCAGGTAGAAGCGGGCAGAGGGCAGGAGACAGCAGGCAGCGGGCAGGAGACAGCAGGCAGCGGGCAGTGGGCAGTTGATAACAGGCAGGAGGCAGCAGGCGATGGACAGCAGGCAGCGGGCAGGGCAGTGTGTCCCTGCTGGACCCTGCACTCTCAGAAGGAGCCTCGTCAATGGAGTTAGTTGTGATTGGAGGGAGATGGGCAGAGAGAGCCTCGCCTCGGGCCAGATCTCAGAGGGACGAGGGGACGGTGCTGGAAGCTTGGCAGGGGGCAGCCAGGTGGAGGGGTCGTTCCCAACGCAATGAGGTCCGTGCCACTCCGAGCACTGGCCGGGGGCTGGCCGTGCAGCCGGGGCTCTGCAGTGGGAAAGCCTTGCCCAGGGGGAAAGGGCAAGCGGACCCCCAGATGGGCGCACTGCGGGTCTGAGGCTGCAGGGCGGGAGGTGGCCCCGGGCCTGGCGGGCAGAGTGCTGGGTGGGAGAGGGCTGGCCATGGTGCCCGTGCGTGGGGGCCCAGAGCCCGCCTGCCTGGCCAGGACCCTGGAGTAGGCACAGCTGCCTCCCCGGGGGTGGGGGAGGAGAGCTGCGCCTGGGCCAGAGCCGGCCTGCTTCGTCTGTTTCCATAGCAACACAGAAGGGGGGACTCGCCAGCATCCCTGTCAGTTGCAATGAAGCAGTCATGTTCAAACTCAATCTGGGCTTTGTCGAGAAGCCCCCACGCCCTTCCCTCCGCGGGAAGGGTTATGGCACTCTGTGGCAGTCAGGGCCGAGGCGTGCTCTGGGCCCCCCAGAAGTCCTGACTGCCCTGGCCTCGGCTGCTGCCTGCCCCCCAGCCCCCAGCCCCCACTCGGAGCCCCCCTTTGACGAGGGTTCAAGGAGTGCCTCCCGGGGAGGCAGGGAGGGGAGGGGCCCGCTCGGTCCTGAGCCACCTGTGACCACAGACAAAGGACCCAAGGCCCGGAAGAAGAAACTACCTGGAGCTGGAGGTGGACGAAGACCCGGGGCTCTCCCATGCAGCTGCAGATGGAGAAGGGAAGGGATGGACACTCCCGTGGCTGCCAGTGGAACGTGGCATCTGGGGAGAGCCTGGAGGGGCCAGGTCACCTCTGGGAGGCGTGACCCTGCCCCCGTACCCTGCCTGTCACCTTCAGGCTCCTCCCTTTGCTGAGTGTTTTCTTCTCCAGGCAGCCGTGTGGGCAGCTTGCTGCGGGCAAGTCCCAAAGCCGCTCCCCACAGTGGGATCGGGCACCTGTGCCGTGGGAGGTGCCTGGCAAAGGCAGGGGACGAGCTGTGGACGGGTGCAACGAAGTCCCCGTTGCAACGAAGTCCCCGTCCAGAGTCTTTCTTCAAGGAGGGATAATGGTGCCCAGCTCGAGGGGTGACCCTGAGGCTCAGCCACATAAAGCACACAGCCCAGGGGCCCTGGCCCGTGTGTCCCTAGCACCCGGGAGGCTCCTTCCTCCTCACCCTGGCGGGGGGTCCGAGGCAGAGCCACCACGTGAGGTGCCCAGCACTGACCCCAGCTGGGCACGAGATGAGCAGGCAGCCATGGGGCCTCACGGATAGAGACTCGGGGGCAAGGGGCTGTCTGACCCAGCCTCAGAGCCTCGGGGGACCTCTGAATGCAGTCTTCTGCCCTCTTCCTCCCAGGTTCCTGGCGTCACCTCTGGGGTCGCCTCTGGCAGGTAGGGACAGCCAGTGGCCCCAGCGGCCCCCAGCCCCCAGGACAGAAGACACAGGAAAAATCCAATTCATCTGAGATTGGATCCACAGGGAGCCTCTCTGGCAGCCCCGAAGCCCGCTGCACACTATTCTTTTCCTCGGTTTCCAACTTCTCTACTGTGGCCGTCCCGGTGGGCCCACAGGAAAGACCCGCCTAGGGAGCCCGAAGCCGTGATGGTCCCCAGTGGACAACTCAGGAGAGGGGACTGTTCCTGGGCGACAGCAGAATCAAGCACTCCACCGCGCAGGCCACGAGGGGCGTACGTGATTGTTTACAAGTCGGAATAGGGGCCACGTGGGAGGCCCCCCGCTGCCCTGCTGCGAGGCTTCCCAGTTTCAGGCAGAACAGAAGCAGAACGTCCAGCCAGACCAACCAGTCTCCAGGGAGGAAGCTCTCTGCGGGGCCAGGCATGTTTGATAGGACACTTTTTAATTATGTGCATGAGGTGGTGCATGCAAAGTGTGTGTAAGGAATTAAGTGGTGCATGTAAAGTGTGCGGAAGGAAGAAGGCGGTGCATGTGAAGTTCGTGGATGGGGTAAGGCAGCGCTCATACAGTGTGCAGATGGGACAAGGTGGTGCCTGCAAAGTGTGCTCAGGAGACAGGGTGGCACAAGTAAAACGTGTGCATTGAAGGAGGCCCAGGGAAGACAAGCTAGTGGTGGGGAGAAAGAAGCATGGTCCATTGCCTGGTAGAATGGGTGGCCTGGGAGGAGGGCTTGACCCTCAGGCTCTGGGTCAAGGCTGCAGAAACACAAACCTGCCCGTGGCTGAGCAGCACAGGCCCTTGGGAAATAAAGATGCCAAGGCTGACCTGGTCCTGCCCGAAGGAGCAGGAGAAAGGAGAGGAGGGAAAGGCCGGAGAACCAGGTGGATTCTAGAACAGCGAGGCCTGAGTCTGGTCTCCCGCCGGCGGCTGCAGACAGGGCGCTGGTGCCCTGTGCGGGTCCCAGCCGGGCCGAGCGGGTGTCGCCTTCTCCGTGCCGCAGCCCAGCGTCCCGGCTGCCGCGTGACCTGAGTCCTGGGCTGGGGCAGAGGTGTGACCCCCCCCACCCCATGACAAGAGCTCTGAGAGGCTGCTGGTGGGGTGAGACCTTCTCCCTGCTACACACTCGGCACAAGTGGGGGCCTCTGGGGTTGGCTGGGGTGGGAGGGAGCTGGGCGCCCAGTTCCGGGGCTGCACCCAGATGAGGAGAGCTTGTCCTGGGCGGCTCGTCTCCCGCGGAGGCCGCTGCAGAGGGCCTGCTGCTTGGGCCTCCGTCTCGGGCCTGGGGCGGCGCGGCCAGGGCCAGGGTCCCGGGAGGGCGAGGGTCTCACAATGTCTGGCCTGTCTGGGTTTCCACACGTGGGCTGGGGTGGGCGAGGGGTCCTGAGCCTCGGCCCGCGCTACAGCCGGGGGCTGGACCGACCTGCAGGGGCTCCCTCCACAAGCCCACTCAGCTCCACCAGCCCTTGCAGCCGCCTGACCTGCGGACTGAGGAGGATGGGGCGGGGGGAGCGAGCTCTCGAAAGGGGCTTCTGCTGCGCGAGCCCAGCAGTGCGGCGCGGGGCCCCTCGGACCCCCACTTCACTCCACGTCAAAGTAAGACTGAGCGGCACGACGTCCAGGGAAGGACCAACAGGCCTCTGGGGACAGACTGTGAAGATGGAGCTTCTGTCAGACGAGGGCAGAAAACACCCCGTCAGCTGCTGAGGGCACCGAGCTGCCTGGGGGTCATTTCTCACCTAGCGCCGTCACTAAAAACACACGCACACACAGGCAGACACACACACACGTGTGCACACCCAGGCAGACACCCGTGCAAACATATACAGATAAACCTATTGCACAGTGTGCACACACACACAAGCTCTCACGAGCACACGCTCGCACACATGCACACGCGTACACGCACACATGCACACACGTGTGCGCACACAGGCAGACACAGACACGTGCATACATATACAGATAAACCTATTGCACAGTGCACACACGCACACAAGCTCTTACTAGCACAGGTACACACGCACACACACACACACGCACACATTCACGCACACACACGCACAAACACACGTGCAGGCACACCTGGACCGCCTACGCCCAGAGCTGAGCTTGCTGAGGGACTTCCTCATGGCAGCCATCCTCCCTGACGTCTTCCTCGTGGGCAGGGGTGAAGCTCATCCTCTGCGAGGCGGGACCTGCCACCTTTCCTGGACAAAGTTTGTTGCATTAATAAGACAGGTAGGTGGGCTCATCTCAGGTGCCCTCCAGGACGCTGCTCCTGCAGCTGCACGCGACCAACACAGAGACTGGGCGGGAGGTGCCATGACGCGCCAGGCCACCTGTGCCTAGGACTCACTTCCAGAGAGGCGCTGCCTCCCCCTCCAGGAAGCCCTCCCAGGGCGCTGGTGCCCAGGAGGCCCTTCCCTGTGTAGTTCAGGGCAGGCTTAGCCCGAGGGAAGTTTTGGGGGACGCAGAGATCACAGGCCCTGGAGAAGGATGCCCGATTCCCCTGCAGCTCCCCTGCGTCGCTGGCTGGCCTGGCTCCCTCTCGCCTCGGGTCTGGTGTCCTCCCTCCCTGCTGCCCCTGCTGACCGGCAGTGACTCCAGACCCCCAGGCGCCTGCAGACACGGCCCACCGTGATGGCCTCGTCTGGCCCACGGCCCGCAGTGCCTCCTGCTCCATGCCCTTCTCAGGGATTCTGCTCCTGGATCCAGCCCTGACAGAGGAGCCCCGGACGGGAGAAGACAGTGAAAACGCAGGTGGCCGACAAAGGACGTGAGGGCCACGAGGGCCACCACGATTTCCACCAAAGGGCACGCAGCACGTGGACAAGTGTGAACAAGTCATGATTTGAAGTGGAGTCTGGTGGGCAACAAACATGCAGGAGGTGGGCCAAGTCCCCGCAACCTGGGCCCGTAGGTCAAAGGAGAGGCTCCGTCCCAGCTGTCAGACAAGAATCAAGAAGCTGACATCTCCGGGGGTGCCGAGAACGCAGCGCAGGCCCAGCCCGGCGGAGAGAAGCTTGTCGGCATTGACACAGTTGAAGCAAGCGCACAACCGCACACCTGCGAGCCCGATGCCGCCATCTGCCCTGCTAGCGACTCAGGCGCAGGCCAAGGAGGCCCTGCTCATCGTGGCGAAAACATGGAGCCAAGCTGACGGCCACCACCGGAGCGCCAATATGTAAATTACGGCTCAGCCTTGAAAAGGAATATTACACGGCCGTTTACACGAGAGAACCGAAGCTGAGTTATCAATGAGAGGAAATCGCAAAAGACAGTCAGTTGAAAAAAGAAGTTATGAGATAGTATTGCGTCCACGAGGCCACGTATATAAAGCTTAGCCAGTGAGACGGGAGCAAGAATTGCTTATGGAGCCCTGACGTGGATAGAATGCAAAGGCTAGGGCAGAGGAGCCACAAACCAAATTTAGTTCCTACTTCCTTCTGGGGAGTGGGGAGGCGGCATCATGGCTAAAGGTTCATCGAGGTTCACTCAGGACTTTTCTGATCTTAAACGAAAGGCCCTTTGGCCCTGGGAGCCCAGGACCGTCATTCACCGCGGCGGGAAGCTTGGAGGCCTCGGCTGCCCTGTAATGTTTCCTTTCTCTAAAGATCCCTGAAGCCAGAGGGCAGAAGTCAACTTGCTAAAGCTGGATGTTGGGTCATCGCAGCATTATTCACGAGAGCCGACAGGGGAGACACCAAGTGCCAGCGACCGGTGAATGGCGACCCGAAAGGGTCCATTTGTACGCGGGATGCTGTTCCCAGGAAAAGGAAAGAAAGTGTGGGGTGTGCAAATTGTGGATGGACTTTGAAGACGCCGTGCTGAGTGAAATAAGCCAGGCCCGAGAGGACAGATACTGCAGGATTCGCTCAGAATAGGCAAACTCAGAGAGAGGTTCAGAGCAGAGCAGAGGTCAGCAGGGGCCAGAGAGGAAAGGGCCCAGTGCCTTCTGCCTGACGTGATGGAGGAGTTTGGGTAACGGGTGATGGCGGCGGCTGCACTGCACTGTGGATGTAACTAGTACACTAAACTCTACACTTAAAATGGTTGAAACGGCAAATTCTATGTTATCTATGTTACCACAACAGAAACATTTTAAAGGTTTCAAAAAGGAATGTGCATGGCTCTAGGAAGAGCTGGAGAAGATTACGTGTTCCAGACGGAAAAACTGGTGCTGGTGGCAGGTAGGGTCCCGGACTGGGTGTGCAAGTGGGTGCGAGGGGGCTCAGGCGCTGGCCCCAGGGGTTCCTGGCAGGTGTCTGCTCAGGAAGGCCACAGGGAGGCTGCAAGGGCATGCCTCAGTTTCCCTCTCTGAAGGGCTGTTAGTTTCCATGAGACAGTTTAAAGCACACCTGAGACAGGTGAGGTGCATGGCGGGTGCCTGGACATGTGTGACAAGGCCACCATGTGTGCCGCCGGCCGTCTCCTCCCTGCAGCCTTGGGGGGTGGGGTGCCTCCCACACTGGGGCACGGACCTGGGTGGTGCCTCCCACCTGCCCTCGGGCTGAGGCACAACTCTTCCCACTGGCCACGTGGCCTCCCCCTGCCCTGTGAGAGCCCACGGCAGCTCCCGCCAAACCACCACGCCCCACGCCCGCGCTGGCGAGCATGTCAGAATCCAGTTACCACCCTGTCTCCAGGGAGCTCGCTGACTGCCACGGGTCCTGTGACTTTACTGATCAGACATACGGCTACAGCCCAACATGCCAACGGCTACGACACGCCATAACACGCCAACAGCTATGGCACAACACGCCAACAGCTACGGCACGCCACAACACGCCAATGGCTACGACACGTCACAACACGCCAACGGCTATGGCACAACACGCCAATGGTTATGGCACAACACGCCAACGGCTACAACACATCACAACATGCCAACACCTACGGCATGCCACAACATGCCAATGGCTATGGCACAACACGCCAACGGCTACGGCATGCCACAACGTACAAAACGGCCCCAACATGGGTCCTGGCCGCACGGCTCCTGAGCCCCCCGGGGCAGGGGTCACCAAGCCCAGCACAGAGCGGCCTGCGCAGCTCTGGGGGCTGCGGCCTGAGGCCGCGGGGCACAGGGGCCTGGTTCGCACGCGTCTTGGGAGGACACGAGGCCCCCGCGACAGAGCCCGGTCCAGGACGGCTCCCCACCTGCAGGGCCCCCCTGGGGATCTGGCCACCCTCGTGTCTCCACGGTCAGGCCAGGGAGGCAGCGGTGGGGAGGGGTGGGCTGTGGGAGGGCCAAGGGCGTGGGAAGTTGCCGTGTGGCCCCTCGGGGACCCCCACCTCTGCCCCTGGGATCAGGACGTGGCCGGGTGGGCTGCTCTGGGAGGCCGCAAGGCGTGTGGGACGGCCGGCACGCAGCTGGCTTTGGCACTCACGCAGCGCAGACCCCTCTGCTCCGTCGTCCCACCAGGCAGGGCGCCCCTGTCGCCCTCTAGACGGGGTGGGGGCAGCCCTCCCAGGCCTGGCCTGCAGGGGGTCTCAGTAGAGCCTCAGCCATGTCGAATGTGTAGGTGGGCTGGGGGAGTCTCACTCAAATCCTGAGAATGCTTGTCACACTGTCAGGGACATGGGGTGGGGGTGCAAGGGACACGAGAGGTCGCTGGGAGATGTGGGGAGACACAGGGGGATACAGGGAGAGCCGGAGGCTCAGACGGCTGTCCCTAGTCTAGGGCTCAGCCCCCCACCTGCTCCAGCCATGGCCCGGGAGGATCAGCCGGTGCCTGCTTGTGGGGTGGGGTCTCCAGTGCAGGCCTCAGGCTGCCGGGGGGGCTCCCTGCTTTCTCTCCCACCAGTTGGAGTAAGAGCTGGAGACAGTGGGGGTCCTGGTCTGGTGGGAGCACCATGTGGGGGCAAGTGTGGGGAATGGGGGGCTCTAGGGCCAGGCCCACACCTGGGGGGGTAGGGGGCAGCTCTGCCCACTCACCCGGACAGGTGCCTGCATGTGCCAGTCCCCTGAGCACTTCCCCAGCCAGGACAGTCGGGCCAGTGAGGAGCCACCATGCCCTGGGAGGCAATGGGCTCAGCCAGCAAGGAGCAGTCCAGGAGGGCTCCCCAGCAGAGGTGGCCTGTGCTGAGCCCTGAGGCACGTGAAACCGTGAGGAGCTGCGGGAGGTTCCAGTCAGGGGAGAAGGTAAGTGAGAAGGGACCGAGCGCCAGAGGGTCTGGGGATGGAGGTGCAGGGGGAGGGTTGGCACTTAGAGTGGTGGGCGGGCAGCAGGAGGGGGCTTGGGCCTGGCCTTGGAGGTCAGTAGAGGGGAAGGGGCAGGAAGGGCTGGGGGCTCAGGGCAGAGGTGCCGGCCACGTGGAGCGAGGCAGGGGAGGGTGCAGCTGGGCGGCCTGTGCGAGAAAATGGGTGCCAGCGGCCAGTGCACGCAGGGGTCAGTGCTCGCCCCCCCACGGGCGCTCTTTGAAGTCTCACAAAATTACAAAGTGGGTTCCAGTCTCCTCGGCCTCAAGAACACAAATGAGGAAACCGAGGCAGAGGGGTTGGGCTCACCTGAGACCACACATGGCAGGAGGGCGCTGGGGCACGGACGCTGACCATGAGCTCTGTGTCGGCCACACGCACCCTCCCCGGCGGCTTGCATGGGATCTGTCCACAAGGCCCCCCACGACCCCCAAGGGACCCCCGGGGGCTCGGAGGCTCTATTGCACAGACCCACCCTCAATCGGCACCGGGGGAGCGTGGGTCTGCGTGGCAGCCCCCGGGGACAGTCACGGCCTGCTTCTGAGTCACCCATCCTCCCACCTGTCCTCTGCCCATCTGTCCATCCATCTGCCCGTCCTGCCATCCATCCCTGCATCTGGCAGTGGGCCATCCCCACGCGGCCATGGGGCTTTCTGCGCAGTCGCTCCCTGAAGGTCACGAGTTTCTGTGCTGTTCTCTTCTTGCAGGAAGTGCCAGAAAGATTTTGTGGGTTGTTCAGTGCAGACAAACCACGATGGAAGCGGAAGGAAGCTTCCAGTGGGCAGTGCAGCCACGCCAGCAGGAGAGGCAGCTGCGTGGCAGGGTGGGCTGGGAAAATGAAGAAGAGGAGAGAAGGAAAGAAAAGGAGGGCGAGGGGGTTCCCGAGGGTGGGACTCGGGGTCTGCCGAAGGGCCGGGGGGCAGCTGTCCAGCTCCCCCTTCCCAGACACAGGCCCCAGGGCCCCTGAGACCCGATGGGGGCTCTCGCCACCCCTGGACTGAGTGACAAAGCTGGGGCCCGGGGCAGCACAGGACCCTGTGGGGCTCTGAACCTCCTCGGCCTCCTGTGGGGTCTCAGGCTCAGGCTGGGATGCAGGGAGTCTCCAGGGGCACCCGGAGCCTCAGGGCCACAGGCTCAGAGACGCGTGTCACGCTGCACCCCCCACCCAGCACGCTTGTGGGGCCCTGCCATGGATGGCGGGACGAACGGGGCTGCCATGCCTGTGTGAGACGATGCACTCTCGCTCAGAGCAGCTGGTCCTGCGGGCGGCCCCTGGAGGGCATGCAGTTGGCACTGACAATGCCGCCCTGAGCCAGCGATCCGTGGAGGGCGGCGCCATGGCCCTGGGCTTTTCCACCTGCGCCAGCAGAGCCTGGCGGTCACACAGGGACGCTGAAGCCTGGGGGTGTCTTCCCGGCAGCCCACAGCCCTCCACGGCGGCTCCTCCCGGGGCCGCCCCTGCAGCCTTCCCCAGAGCCGCCACGCGGCGCCTCTTTAAGGTGTGTGATCAAGCCACGGGCCTTCCGTGTTCCTGCAGGCGGGGAGAAAACGGCGAGGCCGCCGGAGCCGAGCACAGGGCGCCCGCACAGGTGGCCCCTGCTGATGTCACAAGACAGGGCGCCATTGTGTGGACACGGCCAGCTCCACCCTCCCACAGGCACACCCACACGTTCACACGCGTGCAACCACACACATGCATTCACACGTGCAAGGCACACATGCACTCGACCATGTGAGCCCATGCCCAGGCACACGTGTGCTGGCACTGTACACACACAGTCGGGCACATGCACTCGTGTGTGTGCCCACAAAGGCACATGTGTGCTCATGCTTGCACACACACACCCAGGCACACTATACTAGCTCCCGTGTGCTTACACACACAAGGTGCACGTGTGCTTGCACCTTGGGCACGCCTGCTCAGGAATGCCCACACCTGCATGTGGCACCCACACGCGTGCTCTCAGTGCACTCATTCACAGGCTCGCACGCCCACCCGCACGCACACTCGTGTAACGTCATCCCCCAGCGTCCCTGGCTGTCCCCTTGGGGACCATCGCTTCCCCCAGAGCTCTGTGCCGGCCGCCTGCTCCTCGGGGGCCCAAATCGGGGCTTGGGAGCATTCTTTAAGATAAACCCAAAACTGCCTGGAGTCGAGTGTGACTTCGGCACAGCGTGGACTCTCCCACGTGCTCACACCCGTGTGGCCACTGCCCTGACCCGGGAAAAGAGCCTCTCGCCCCCCTGCCCTCTCCCTGCCGCCCCAAAAGGCTTGTAGGAGCTTCCTGGGGCGGCCGCAGAGAAGCCCCACGGACAGGGCGGCTTCAGCAACAGAACTTTCTTCTCCCAAGTCCGAAACCAGGGTGGGGGCAGGGACACTCCCTCCAGGCTCTGCTCCGTCTCCACCCGCAGCCGGCCCTCTGTCTGGACGGGAGCCGGGCCCTGGGTTCTGGTCACCCTAGTCCAGAAGCCCTCCTCTTAGCTCGAGTCCGTCCCAAGAAGGCCTCACTCCCAGGCACCGGGAGTGAGGGCGCAGACGTGTCCTTTGGGAGCTGCCGTTCAACCACGGCTTCTATCGCCATCAGAACTTCGCGCACACAGAGCACGGAGCATGTGCTCCCTCCCACGTCACGCCTGTGAGATTCGGCCAGGGCGAGAGGCCAGCGGCTGGGGCTTCTCCCTGCTGACAGTGTCCACCTGCTCGCCCCGCGGCTCATCCACTCGCAAGCTGACGGCCGCCTGCACTGTTCCCGTTCGGGGCTGCTGGGATGCAGGTGTCCTGAGCTCTGTGCACCAGTCTTGGTGGCTCTTTGGTGAGTTCCTGGGGGTGGAGGCTCAGGGCCAGCTGCTCGCTGGCATTGCCAGCGGCTTCCAGAGGGCGCTCCTTGGGCCTTGACCCAGCTTCTCTGCAGCGTCGGCGGCACTCAGCGCGGCCAGACTCTGTGGCTTTAGCCGTTGTGGTGGCACAAGTCTGCCTGCACAGCAGTTTCGTGCTTGTTTCCTGGAAGCACATTTGTTTTCTGTCTAAGGACGGTCCCTGCTCCATCTAGGACACAGGACGTGGCTGGAGGGCCCACGGCCCCTCGGCCTCATGCTATTCCACGACCTTCTCTGACCTGCCGTGGCCGGGGCAGGTCCAGAGCTTCTTGGAGTCTCTGATTCCTCACCCCACAAAATGGGGATAAAACGCCTGCCGTGGCATACCTCGGCAAGGACCAGGAAGTGCTTCCGGGCCGTCCGCATCCACGCCAGGGCCTTGTTGGGGCACGTGGAAGCCTGGAACTTAATGACCCCGGGAGTGTCCACGGCACCACGGGAGTCATCCTCACCCTCGTGTGTACATGGGACCGAGTTTGGCGGTTACAGCCTCACCTTGCAGATATTTGCCCCTGCAGGCACACACACACGTGTGCACACATGCCCACACCACACAGGCACACACACGTGTCACATGCAGCACACCTGCATGCGCACGCACATGTGTGCAACCATGCACGCGGACACCTGGGCACACATGGGCACATGTACACAGGCATCTGCACGTGTGCACGTGTGCCCCTGCATGCACACACGGGCATGCACATGTGCATGAGGCACACCTGCACGTGCATGCACACGTGTCCACATGCACACCCACAGGCACACATGCACGCACACACAAGCCCACCATGGCGAGCTGCTACCTCCAGAGGAGTGGCGGTGCCAGGACGCCGGTCAGAGCCAGCAGAGACCCTGGGGAGCTCCTGTACCCAGGTGACCTGCTGCTGTCACACACGCAGGGGCCTCACCTCGGTCAGGCCCAGGCAGGGGCCGTGGGGCGAACGCAGGGAGGCATCCCCCGGCCGCGGGTTGTCTGTTCCCTGGGCGGAGCGGGCATCTCGCCCTGCCCTCGCCGCGGCCAGCACGGCGGGAGAGCCACAGCGCGAGGCCTTCCCTGAGGTGGAGGGGCCGGGCCTGGCGCTCATGCGGCGTCTTCTGCAGAACCCGCGAGGCTAGGCCGCCCTGTCTCCGCCTTGCTTCAGCTCGACGCGGTCGACATAAATCGCTCGCTAGCAAAGCCGTCAAGAAGCCGCAGGCCCGACCTGCCGCGGCAAAGCCGCTCCATTATTAAGTCCGTAATTGCCGAGAATTAATTTGCTAATTGCATGCGACTAATCTGCGTCCTTTTTGTTTTATATCAATTAGCGGAGTAATTAAAAAAAAGCAATCTTCTTGATCGCCCTCCCTGGCAGACTCAGCGAGCCGGAGCTAATGAAACGAGGCCGCCCTTTAACTAACCTCATTAGCGATTCTGCTCTTTCCCAGCGCCTTCTGCAACGCGGCTACTCCTGCAGCGGGAGGCCCGGATGCCGGGCTGCCGAGGGCCTCCACGGTGCTCGCGGCAGGACCGGGGAGCCAGCTGGCTGGGCAGGGAGCAGGCACCCACGAGCCCGCCGGAGGCTCGGGGTGGGGAGGCCGGCGGCACCCTCGGCTCCGGGGACTTTGACCGGCCAGTGGGTGTGAGGGGGCCCCTGCCCGGGTTCGCAGCACCAGGAGAGCCGAGGCTGCGGCAGGGGCCTCTGGCTTGGGGCATCTCCTCCACCAGTCACGGAGATGGGAAGAGACCTGATTCCCACGGCTGCCTGCTTGAGGAAGACTGGCTCCCGGCCACCAGATGGGAAAACGGCCTCGTCCCCAGCTGACCGCTGCTGGCGCTGGGGCCGACTCCAGTGGGCAGCTGGGGGGAGCAGGCCAGCCCCGGGGGCCACACGGGGATGACGGTCCTGCCCAGCTCTCCTTGTGCTGCCCCTGGAGGTGGAGAGGAGCAGAGAAGGGAGAGCGCTGCTCCGAGGCTCCTGGCCCGCCGGGCTGAGCCGCTGCCTCGGGACATGGTGCGCCCAGGCTGCCCGCCTCGCTGTCCTCTCCACCCAGCTGGCCAGGCCCAGCTGGCTCCCTCGAGGCTCAAGCAGCCTGAGGCCAAGGGCCTTTCATCCCGCTCCCACCTGGGCACCGAGCCAGCCCCCTGGAGCCTCGTGGTCCAGCTGGGAGGCCACTGCACGCTGACCTCGTCCAGCAGCCAGAGCTGCTGGGCCCAGAGTGGCTGCGGCTGGCATGTTCCCCGAAACAAAGCTGCCGGGACCCAGGGGCCGCCGTGCTCAGGGGGCCCCGGGGGGCCTCCATTGCTGGGGTGCTCAGGGGCTCAGGCCCGGGGTTCACACCAGCTTGGGCTTTGCCTTCTCTCCGCGTCGCAGGTGCCGTGTCGACTGCCATGGGTCATGTCTGTGTTGCAGGCGGTGATGACGCCAATAGGAAAAGCCAACACATGTGCAGCCGTGTGCACACTCAGGTGTGCATCCCGTGCACACAAGCACGCACCATGCACATGCATGCTCACTCCGTGCACGTTTGCATGCTGCGCACACGCATGTCCGTGTGTGCCTTGCCACGCACGCACCAGGCACGTGTGTGCACATACGCCATGCACACGTGTACATGGGCGAAATCCCACAGGCGAAGCGACGCCCTCAGACTCCGCCTGGCAGATGCAGTGCGGCGGCCTTGACGCCGTGAGGGGAGGGGCCTGTTGCTGCGTGAACAGGCAGCTGGGGGTACTCGTCACCCCCGACGCCTGAGGCGGCCGGGCCGGCAGCGGTCAGCCATGGCCCTGCTCGTCACGGGGCGCGGGGCGGGGGCCTCCCGCGGGCCTCCCGGGTCGGTGCGAGCGAGCCACGCTCCTGACCTCCGTGTGCCCGCGCGTGACAATGCCCAGGGCCGCGCCGCCCCTGCGCCGGTGGCAGGTAATGAAAGCAAGACTTGACAGCCTCGCCAGTCCCAGATGCAGGTGAAAGGAGGAACCAGACGCGGTTGGTACTTGGTGGACCTGCTGCCGCCTCTGCAGTCACGGCCGCAGCCCTCCACGAGGCCGCCACAGGGCGGGGCAGCAGGCTTGGGGCCGTTCGCAGCTCGTCGTGGCGCTGGTGGCATTCAGCTGCTTGTCCTCCCACGAGCAGGAAGCGGAGCTGCGGCGGCACGTCCTTTGCCGTGTGCTGGGCACAGCAGGCAGGGCTGGCCTTAGGGACATGATGTTTGTGTGACTTTATCTTGGCAACACTCAGTCACAACACGGTGTGCATGTGTGTGCATGTGTGTGCGTGTGTGTGCGTGTGTGCGTGTGTGTGCGTGTGTGTGCGCGTGCGCGTGTGCGTGTGTGTGCGTGTGTGTGCGTGCATGCGCGTGTGTGTGCGTGTGCGTGTGTGTGCATCTGAGTGTGTGTGAGCACCCGTGCCTGTGTGCACGTGAGCACGTGCTCGCGTGTGTGCATGCGTGGATGGCCTGTGCACACCGTCCATGTGCGCCAGTGTCCGTGCACGCGTCCCTCTGTGTGTCCGAGGGGCGCACACGTGTGCGCCTGTGTGTACCCGTGTGAGCGTGCAGAGGCGTTGCCACTGGGCCGCCTGATCTGTGCAGCTGAGGAGCGAGTGCTGAGCTGGCATTTGCATGACGTTTATGTGAGTCAATGCGAAACAGGGAGTTTTGGGGCCCACTGTGTCCCCCATCATCAGCTTGTGCCGTGGCCTCAACCAAGAGCAGCACGCAGGCGCTTGCCACGTCAGCCGAGGACGTGCACGTCATCCGTCGGCCCCCAGCCCCCTCCTCTGCGGCCCTCTGTCGGGGAAGAGCAGAGGGGCTCCTGCCCACAACCCCCATGCCTCCCCGGCACCCACATCCCAGGCAGGGCCCTGGCCCCGTCAGGCTGTGTGCGGCCCGAGGAGGGGGACGCCCGGGCCAGGCCTGGGAGGGGAGCGCAGATGCAGCGAGGGGCCGGCCTGGCCCAGGGTCCTCAGCCGAAAGGGGTCGGAGCGGCGAAGGCCAGGCGGCCAGGGCGAGCAGGGCCATAGGTGGCCTGGCCCTGCTCCACCACCTTGCTCTCCCGCCTCCCCTGCTCTCTCCCACCCCCGTGCTCACGCTCGTGTGTGCACACACTCACATGTAACCTCTGTGCCAGGTTGGGGTGGGGTCTGCTGGCTGCCAGGTCCTGCCCTCTGCGTCTCCTGGGCTCGCAGGTCCTGTTCCGAGCAGAGACCCCCCCACCACCGTGGAGGTCCCGGCCGCACCCTCTGTAGCCAAAGGCCAAAGGCCAGTCCTTCCTGGCGGTTCTGCAGCTGGACGGTCACCAACAGAGGCGCCGCAGTGGGGGCCACCCCCCGCTCTCTCCCGGTGGCTGGTGACGGCCTGTCCCAGCAGGCGGCCCCATGGCCCAAGCAGTGCCGGCGGTCAGCCTGGAGGGAAGGGGCACGGCCTTGCAAATCTTCGCAGGAGGCCCCACCTGCTCGGCCAGGCTCGCAGCGCACCCCTGGCCCCTCGCCGACCCCCCACATGGCTGGGCCTGTCCCTGGAGAAGCCAGGGCCCTGGGGAGCCCCAGGAGGCACGGGAGGGAGCAGCCCTCCAGGCCCGTCTGGGTCCCCGGCCTCCCTCATGTGCAGACCTGAGGGTGCTACCCCGGCCCAGGTGGGCATCCTCCCCAAGGCCGTCGCATCCCGCGTGCCTCGCCTGAGCCCCCGCCGCCAGCGCCTGGCAGACGCTCCGGGCAGCCGTGGCACCTCCAGACCCTCCTGCTGCTTCCAAACTGTCGTCCTGGAGGAGCTCGGAGGAAAGGCCCTCGGCCTGAGGCCCCGGCCCCGTCTCATCCAGAGCCTGTCCCCACGCGGTTCCCCGGGGGCCGCGGGGGCTGGGGCGGCAGCAGGAGCTCCTGACGTCTCCCACCCAGCCGTCAGCACGCCCCTCCCTGAGGGTCTCATCTTCAGACCTCACAGGGGAAGCCTGGGCCACTGCTGAGGGCGAAGCATCCCCCGCTGTGGCGCTCCAGGGCGCTGAGCCAGGGGTCTCCCCCCCCTTCGTTCTGGGGGGGCTGCTCCACGAGCTACAAAAGGCCTTTTGCGAGTGATCCAGTGGTTTAGAAACCAGTGCCCGGCACGACACTCGCTCTGGCTCCCTCAGCAGCCACGGCAGCGCCGGGCAGCCGACCACAGTGGGACGGATGTCGGGGTGCATGGGCTGCACGTCAGGGGAGGTGGCAAAGGCGCCAGGACAGCGTGTCCCACTGCCAGCAGCAGAGACAGCACAGAGACAAAGGGCGACATGGAGCCAGGAGGTCCGTCTCCCCTGCAACATTCCAGCCTCACCTGAGGGCTCCAGGAGCTCAGGGCAAAGGAGGCTCCAGGCCGTCAGCCCGGGGTGGCCACGGGTGGGAGAGGCCGTGGTGCTGGGCGGGCGCGGCCGTGGCCAATTCGGCGACGGGGACAAGTGTGCGCTCGGCCACCCAGTCACCTCCAGCCTGGGCCGTGCAGCCCTGGGGCTGGACAAGGGGGTGGGGCAGACCCTCCACGTCCCCCATGCTTTCACGACCTGCGTCTCTAAAGGCCACTCTCACTCCTCAGCACAGGGCGCTGGCCGCAGCTCTAAGGGTCAGAGCAAGAAGCAATGCAGCCGAGGTCGGGAGGCTGGCTGGGAGGGACCACGTGCCCACCTCCCTCCCAGGGCCTTTTGTCCAGTCCCCTGTGGCAGTCCTGGGCCTAAGAGCCTCAGGGAACACCTCCCACCCGGGGCGCCTCATGGATGGACGAAGGGTGGGCACAAGCTCGGCCTGCGGAGCTGCTGGGGCAGGAGGGTGGGGGCTCTCCCGGCCCCCAGTTGCAGACAGAGAAACGGGGAGCAGAGAAGGTGACTGAAACACCCAGGCTGCTGCGGCTGCAAGGCAGACCGCCAGAGTGGCCGGCCCAGACCCGGACTCGCCGTCAGCCCCCACGTGCCGGACCCCCTGGGGACCCCCTGCCGCATGGCCTGGAGACACCTGCTGTGGGCTCGTGGGCGGTGAGCACGGCCAAGGGAAGTCCAGCGCAGGATGCAGCCCTAAGCCCCCCCAGGGTCCCAGCCCGGAGGGTCTCACTGCCCACCCGCTCTGACTGGCATCCCCCGCAGGCCCACGTGGGCACAACCTCCGAGCCAGCATGGGGTGGTCTCGGGGCCCCGGCGGGGCCCACGCTCGCCAGCCCTTCCCGGGGCGCCTTGCCCTTAGGCTTGCCAGGTCAGCCACAGAACCACGCGACCCCAGGTAAATGTGGATTTCACGGAAACAACAAATGCTTTTTCGGTCTGCGTGTATCTCAGATCTTGCCTGGGACAGCTTCATACCTGAAAGTGGTTGCTGGCAATTCAACTCAAATTCAGCCGGGCGCCCCGGGCCTCCCCGCCTCCTCCTGCTTCCTCCGGGCACCGCGGGGGCAGCGTCTTCACCCCACACACCTGGGGGAGAGCAGAGCCCTGGCTCTGACCTCGGCCCGGCTCTCGCCCCAGCCCCTCCGCCAGCCGTCCTGGGCCTCGGACGCTGTCCCCCTCGTGGAAAGGCGAGGGGCCGGGGGCGCGTCTCAGCCTTCCTCTCTTACCACGTGGCCACTGGGCCGGCATTCAGCCTTGCAGCCCACAGTGGGGTCTCCTCCCCCAGACCCTGCCCTGGACCATCTGTGCCTCCTCCGGGGCCCCCCTCCCAGCGCTGCATCACGTGGGCCCTGGCCAATGCCACCCACGTGGTGCCCCTCGGATTCTGAGGTGCTTCGGCAGGCTAGGGACACGCCCTGTCCACCCTGCGTCATCCACGCAGCAGGAAGCCTAGGGGGCTCGGGGCCCAGGGGTGGGGCCTTCCTCCCTCGCAGGACCCCTGCCGCCCAGGAGCCCCGAGCCCAGGCCAGCTCTGAGGCCTGTCGTCGGCAGGAAGGAGAGATGTGTCTGAGCTGCACCCTGGGGGGGGAGGGGCGGCCACCCAGCCCCCCACCCCAGCCCCTCGTGCCTCGTTCTCCTTCAAGCAGACGGTGCCTAAGCCGAGCGCCTCTCCTCAGGGCCAAGGACCCCAGGAGACCCTGCTCACGCAAGGCAAGGGTGTGTGGCTCCCCCTGAGGCTGAGCTGCCCCCTCCTCAGTTAACTGCTGAGAGTGGGCATGCGGGGGCCTCACCCTGAGAGGCTGTGGCCAGGGCTCCCCCAGCCAGGCCCCCAGGTGAGCCAGCCCCCTCCTTCGTCATCTCTACAGGGTGGCAATGGGCTGAGGGACAGCTGGGGGCTTACATCGTGGCACCCCCACCCCAGAGGCAGGTCTCCCAGCAGCAGCCAGCCAGCAAGGCCGCTCTGCGAGCCCAGAGCTTCCGGGCTCTGCTCTCCTTTGGGGAGCAGTCGAGAGCCTGCCCCCTGCCCCCTCTGGGACGGGGCTCCCCAGGGAGACTGCGCTGGCTCTGAGGGCTGACGGGGGACCTCAGTGTCGAGACCCTCCTCGGCCATGCAAAAGCATCATGGGTGTGGCCGCACATCCAGCGTGCGGCCCAGCTCGGGGGTGGGACTGGGCTTCAATGTGGGGGGGCTGCCCAGGGGCTTGTTCTTCCGTGGGGGCCTCCCCAGCACTGCAAGCCCCGGGACACTGTGTCCTCTCCAGCCTCTGCACCTGCTGCTCCCTCAGCAAAAGGCCCCTCCCTAGAGCCAGCTCCATCACCGAGGTCCCAGCTCAGGCGCCACTTCCTCCAGGGAGCCCTCCCTGATGCCCAGACCGCACTGTCCCACCTTGCCCCACACCCACCCTAGCAGTCCGCAGGGCCCACTCAAGCGGGCAAGAGGGATGTTTACTCAAGAAGGCAGGGTGGGCGGCCCAGCACCCTGGAGCCAGCTGCAGTGGGGGCCTAGCCACAGGGCCAGGCAGGGGCAGATAGCAGTGCTGGATGGGCAGCGGGAGAGGGACCTGGCAGCTCAGGGCTATGGGGGCTCCTGGGGCACAGGGGGCAGCCAGGGGGTGCAGGGGGTCAGCTGGAGGGCTCAGGGGGCTGCAGGAGGATAGCTGGGGGGCCTCAGGGAACAAGTGGGAGAGGAGCAGTGGGGAAGCTGGGGGCCACAAGGGGGGAGCTGAAGCGTCACAGGAGGGGAGGGGCTGCGGGGACAGCCAGGGGTGGTGGCCCGACCTCACTCTCCTCCTGCCTGTTCAGCCACCCCGCCAGGTGCAGGGGGCACGCAGGGCTCAGGCAGGCCTAGCAGGCGGAGACGCGTCCTTCGGAGCTGCGCGACATCTGCACCGCCCTGCCCTGCTCCCCTTGGTGCCCCGCTCAGGGCAGGGTCCTGCTTCCTTCACCACGTGGCATTGCTGGTGAAGAGCCTGGCGGACTGGGCGAAGGGTCGCGGGAAGATGCTCGCCATCGTTAGCTGCCCGGGAGTGCGGCTCCAGCCGCCAGGCCCACCCAGGGCTGCTCAAAAACAAGGAGGCAGCACGTGCTGGCGAGGGTGGTGGGGCGTGGGATGCGGCAGCCATGTGGAAAACAGTTCAACGCAGAAGCCCCGGGCAGCGCGACCCGCCCGCCCCTGGGGGTACACCCAGAGCTGAAAACGGGGACTCGGCAGACGCCCACACGGCGACGTCGTCCTCAGCGCTGTCCACAGTTGCCACAAGGTGGGAGCAGCCCGCGAGTCTGTCAGCAGGTGACGGGACAAAGGAAACGTGGCCCCCCGCGCAGTGGGACAGATTCCCGCCGTAACCACGGCCACAAGGAGGCACCTTGACCATGCCACGTGGAGCGAACAGAGCCACACAGTTGTGTGATTTCACGGATGTGAAATGTCTAGAATGAGCAAATTCAGAGACCAAAAGTCCGCCGAGCATACCAGGGCTGGGGGAGGCGAAGGGGCGCTGCTGCTTGCTGGGGGCAGAGTTTCCATCTGGGGAACGGGTGACGCTGACGGCAGCACGGCAGTGTAAATGCAGCTAAGACCATTGCAATGTGCCCTTAAAACAGCTACTCGGGAACGTTTATGCCGTGTGTGTGTGTGTATACCACAATAAAACGTAAATATAAACCAAAAAACTCTGGCAGGCGGGGCCCTCTGGGAGGAGGGGGCACCCAGTGCCGAGGGGCAAGCCTGGAACTGGCCCCAGGGAGGGAACAAGCCTGCAGGTGTCCCCAGCCCAAGGGCGCCTTAATTAAACTTAGTTAAACCACGGAGCGGAGCGAGGAGTGCAAGGAGAGAGCTGTGAGTGTGAGAACAAGGCGGACCTGGGGAACTCTGGAGGCCGGGAGGATGACCCGGGCCTGGGCGCGCCTGGAACGTGTCCCCTCGCTGCCGCCATCGGGGGGTTTGCACGCACGAGCTGGCCAGCGTCCAAGTTCTCCCTTCACTTTAAACGAAGCGACCCTGGAAATGGCAGGCGACAGCCTCCGGGGTGGTCCCTGGAGAGACCCATGCGGGGGGAGTCCCAGCCCGGGCTCCGACTCACGGCCTAGGGAGTCAGAGGCCACCGTCCGGCAGGGGCCGCGCTGGGCCGGCCCTGGGCTTGGGCTTCCTGGGGACTCGCCATCGTCCTCACACCCGTGAGCCGGGCCTGTGACTCTCTCTTTCTTACAGACAGGCAGACGGAGGACAGGGAAACGGCTCAGAGAGGCGACGTTCCCCAAGACCTTGCCAAGACGGGCAGGGGTCCCTGTGGGCGCGGCCCCGTGGCTGGCCTCAGCTCTCCTGTCCCCCACCCCTGCCTATCGCCAAATTAGTCTTTGTCTGCATTTATAGGCGCATTGCCCCAGGATAAGAGACGCAATTCTCTGCAATGAAGAAAGTCCCTCCTTACCCTCTTCACCCAGCCCCTTTGCTGGCGGAAAGTTCGTTTTGCAGTCAATGGATCTGGGTGCTGTCTTTCTCCTGAGAACGCGATGGCTGCTGTGATTGTGGTTAGCTGACCCAGCGAGCACAAGCAGCAAGGGGGGGATGAATGAATAAATAAATAAAAATCTTTAAAAAAAAAAAAAAGAAAACTTAACAGAGAAAAATCCCTCGCAAGTTGTGGGGGAGGAACCAGCGTGTCTGCCACATTTTTTATATTAAGGGAAGAGGCGAGGGCAGGAAGGCTGGCGGCCCTCGAGCCCCCGGGCCCCCGGGCCCGGCCCCCGGGACCTCACCTGCCTTGCCAGGACCTCACGGAGCAGGCAGGGTCTCCGAGTCGGCGGCAGCCTCTGGCCGAGCAACCACAGAACAGAACAAAGCCAGACACTAGAAATAACCCCCGCAGCCTTCCCGACGCTTCCTGGCCCGTGGTACCTGCCGCGCGCGGAAGGAGTGACACCGCCCAGGGACTCTGCCCGCGGTCGAGGGTCGGGTCAGTGGGTCCGTCACCTCGGCAGCCAGCACAGACACGGCGCCAGTTTAGGCCCCGAATGTCCCGTGGGAAACGGGGCGCCACCGAGCAAGAGCCTGCAATCCTGCCGTGGGCCCCTCCTGGGCACGGCCGGCCCCATCCCTGCCGAACTGGCACCAGGATCAACCCGGGAGAGGGGGAGGAGATCCCTAAAACGCCCGCGAGCGAGGAGCGGCTGCTGGGCGGGAGCCCTGTGAGCTGGGCAAATCCGGAGCGGTCCCTGCAAACAGCGATGCCCCGGCCTCAGGCACCGCCATCCTCGGGAAATAGCTTGTCAAGTGAAAATTTTGAGAAAATTAGCAGGTTTTTGACTTTCAAGATCCCAAACTCACAGCAAACGTGCTCGCGGCTTCCAAAATTGCATCCTTCCGAAAGTGCCCCTGTGCCGGGGAGCTGGCGTGGGGCGCCTCTCAGTGCCTGCCTATTCTTCCGGAAAGAATTCAGGGCAACCAAACTCACAAGGGAACAGCCGCCCCTTAAAAGGGCCCAGGCGGGCACGCCCTTGGCTTTTTCTGAGTTTTTGCAATTTTACCGTGACACACGTGTGCTGTTTCCGTGACTCTGAACCCAACCCCAGGACCAGAAACATGCCTCTGCCGATGCTTGAGGCCCCCACGCCCGCCCCCCTCTCCTTTCCAGCTTCACCCTTTATGCACATCCTCAGTAAGAGGTTTCTTGGCTTTTCCATCCACGGAACAGCTCGATACGTGAGCAGCTGCCGCCGCCCTTCCTCGCAGCCGTGCGGTTCCCGCAGTGGCCCTTACTGCTTTGGGTTTGAGACATGCATGGAGCTGCTGTCCCCCCCTCTTTGGCATCTCCTGGCATGCGCGGTCAGGGCCCTTCCCGGCGCCTGCCACCCACAGATCCCCCTCTGCACGTGACGTGCCGCTGGTTTCCACTCCACGTTCTGCCAGGCGGTGGGCTCGTTGCTGTGGTTGACTTTCATTGTCCTGATGTGGGGGGCTGGACATCTCTGGAGTGCCCGTTGGCCACTTGGGTTCCTCCTTGCGCCTGTTTAAGCGTTTTGCCCATTTATCTGTCGCGTTGTCTTCTCGCCAATCTGCACATCTTCGTGTTCTGGTTTTGAGTTCTTGTCCGTTTTGTGAGTTGAGGGCATCTTCTCTCTCGCTGTGCTGTCTTCTGATGAAGAAAGCTGTTTATTTTAGTGTAGACCATCATGTCACTCTCTCCATGTACGTTGACGCTTTCTGGGTCTTGCTTAAGAAACAGTTCCCCATACTGAGGTCACGAAGGTTTCCTGTATCGTCTCTAAATGCTGCACGATTTCACTCATGTTTAGCTTTATCATCCAGCTGGAGCCAATTTCCGTGTGACGTGGGGATGAACTGAGCATTTTTCCCTGTGTGGGCATCAGTTTTCCGTCCCTTGACTGTGCCCAGTGGGAACAGGCGCCCGGCCAACCCTCGCTCCAGTTGCTCTGGGCTCCGCGGCCCTCCGAGGATCTCCATGCCCGTCCCGGCACCTCCTCGCCACCAGCTCCATCACTAAAGCTTCTTCCCAAGTTGCCCGGAGCCCGCCCAGCTCTCCTCGGGCGTGGCTGTCAGTGGCTTTTGTGCACTTCTGTATATATTTTAGAATCAGCTTGTAAAACCTCTCTGACTCTCTGTCTCTCTGTCTCTCTGTCTGTCTCTCTCTCTCTCTCTCTCTTTCTCTCTGTCTCTGTCTGTCTCTCTCTCTGTGTCTCTCTCTCTTTGTCTCCTCTGTCTCTCTCTCTGTCTCTCTCTCTGTCTCTCTCTGTGTCTCCTCTGTCTCTTTCTCTGTCTCTCTCTCTGTCTCTCTCTTTCTGTCTCTGTTTTCTCTCTGTCTTTCTCTCTCTCTGTCTCTCTGTCTTCTCTCTGTCTCTCTGTCTTCTCTCTCTGTGTCTCTCTTTCTGTCTTCTCTTTCTGTCTCTCTCTCTGTCTCTCTGTCTCTCTGTCTTCTTTGTCTCTCTCTCTGTCTCTCTGTCTTCTCTCTCTGTCTCTCTCTCTCTGTCTCTGTCTCTCTCTCGGTCTCTCTCTCTCTGTCTCTCGGTCTCTCTCTCTCTGTCTCTCTGCCTCTCTCTCTCTGTCTGTCTGTCTGTCTTTCTCTCTCTCTTTATCTCTCTCTCTGTCTCTCTGTCTCTGTCTCTTTGTCTCTCTCTCTCTCTCTTTCTGAGACACACATAAACACACATTGTCGCACTGGGATTTTTATTGGGGGTGGTTTGCTTTGAATCTACAGACCCATTTCCAGGAAGTTGTCACCTTCACTGTACGGATTCTTCCAATCCAAGCATGATTTCTCTCCCTATTTGCTCCGGTCTTTAATTGCTCAGTGAAGTTTTAGTGCTGCCGTGAATGCATTGCCTTTGTTTGGTGCGTCTATTCCAGGGCACTTCATGCTTCGGTGTGACTGCCGGTGGCACTTCTTACACTTGCTGCTGTTTTGCCCTTTGCGCCCCGAGCCTTGCTGAATCCTCTCGCAGGAGCTGAGCTCAGGTTTCGGCAGGTTTGGGTCCTCCGCTGGGGCCCCGTTCCTGCCTCACCCCGGCCAGCACCTCCAGTGCTCGTGCCCAGGGCAGAGCAGGCCGGGCCTCCTTCCGAGCTCAGCGGGGCGGGTGGGCTGTCGTGGCCGCCCTTCACCCCAGGGAGAGGCTTCCTTCCGATGCCGAATTTACTACGCGGCTTTCTAGATGCCGTGGATGGAAGCTCAGTTTCACCAGCCCCTTTCCTGCACCCACAAAGAGAACGCGACGCTGGCCTGCCACGCACCCCCCTCACGTCCAGGAAACGCAGAGCCAGGGCCTCACACGCTCCGGCCTCCAGGCCTCTCCTCGCCGGCCCTCCGCGCTCACCTCTAAAACCACCAGCCAGGCCACAGCGTCAGCGACCCCGGCTGCGCAAGGCCGTTTCCCTCCTCCCCCGCCAAGCTGGCCGCGGCAGCGGAGCGTGGGGAGAGCGGCCCCCGCAGGCCGCAGCCCCTGCCCCCCGCGCCTGGTGCAGAGTGAAATGCCTCCTCGCCCCTGCTCGGCGACCCCCGCAGCCCCCTCGTTCAGCACCCGGCACCCGACTCCACGGTTTGCTGCATTGTCTTGTGCCAAGGCTTTTGGGGGGGGGGGCTTCTGTCCCACTGCGTGACATCATAATAGGCTGCTGTCCCAGGAAACAAAAGCCTCTCAGAGACAGTGAGGGGACACATCCTATTTATGTCGTCACCGACTCGACAGAACTGAAAACAGGGAGGGGCGGGGGGGAGGGCACATCTGTGCGCTGAGATACCAATAACCCTCGTTCTCCCTTTTAATTCTCAAGTCTGCTGAAGTTATGCCCTGTGCAGCACAGGAAGGGGGTCTTGTGTGTGCAGGTGGATCCGGGGGGAAAAGAACGTTGAAAATGCAAAACGAGGACCCCCCCGCCCCCTCCGAAAGCGGGAATTCCTCACCCAGAACCTCTCGTCTGCGCCAAGCTCCGCGCCCTTCCCCACGCGGCCGGTCCGCGCCGGGAGAGAAACGCGAGCCGGCGACGCGGTGGCCCCGGGAGGCTCCGTCAAGGTAACGATCGCCTTGACCCCAGAGGGTCAGAGAGGGGCTGCTTTTCACGCCAGAGAACAGCGAGGCCAAGCAGAGCGCCCGGAGCCGCGCGCCCAGGCCAGGCGTCTCGGCATGGCGGAGAGGCCCGCTGCTGTCGTGGAAAAGTGAGCAAATAAATTCGGACATCGTTTTGTTACCTGCAAAACACGCGCCACAGCTGGACGGCCCGACCGCCGGGACCGCGCCGCGGGGAGCCACCGCCTCCGGGACCGGGCGGCCGCCCCCACCCGCTCCACGCGGCCGGCGGGCCCAGGGGCGTCTCGGCGGAGCTGCACGGGCGCCAGGGGCTGGGGTCCCGGGGTAGCGGCGGCTACGCCGAGTGTGTTCTCTTTATTAAAAATGACGTCGAGCGATGCCCCCGTCTCCCTCGGGAGAAGACGCTGACCTGCCTGCGGGTCCCAGCTCGGGGCTCGTCGGCTCCTCCCCCGAGCGGCCCGAGGGCTCGCTGGTGTGCGCCCGCGCCCGCCCCACTTCCCTGACACACTCGGGCGTGGCCACATGTGTCAGCCCCAGGCCGGCAGCTGTGGGCCCCTTGTGCACACGGCATGGTCCCGAGACCTGAGCTGAGGCAGCTAGAGGGGCAGAGACACTTACGGGAGCGTGCACACACCAGCACCGTGCACACACACGCACCGTGCAAACACACGCACCGCGCACACACAGACACCGTGCACACACGCACCGTGCACCCCCTGTGTCGGCAGGGAGCTGCAGGGGGCTGTGGGGGCTGCGGGGGCTGAGGGGGCTGCAGGGGCTGAGGGGGCTGCGGGGGTTGCAGGGGGCTGTGGGGGCTGCGGGGGCTGCAGGCCCAGCCCCAGCGTTAGCCTCAGGCTGTCCTCTACTACTCCGCCTCCAACTCCCAGGTTCCGTGGATCCCACAAGCCGACCACGGAGGCCAGGACCCTGCACGCAGATCAAACCCTCCCGGACTGGGTGCTGGAGGGAGGGGAGACCAGGTTGGGACCTCGGGGGGAGCTGGGGTGCTGGGATCCAGGCAGGCCCCCACACAGGAGGTCTGCTCAGATGGTCACAGGTTGGGGCAGGGGCCCCAAGAAAAGTCCAGCCCCCCGACTGACTTCGGGGCCTCCTTTGCTTCACAGTAAAGAAAATAGTGGGGGGAGAAGGAAAGGAGGGGCAAGGGGCTCAGGGACAGCTGCCAGCGGCGGCCTTGGTCACGCCTCGCTGGGGAGCCGGACGCTGGCCTCGCCCTCGCCTCCTTGTGCCGGGGCGACGCCCCCCTCGCCAGGAGCTGCTTCGCTGAAGAAAGACCCTAATCAATGCTTTTTAAAACCACGAATCAAAAAGGCTTAATTAAGTTAATGGCGCATTAAAATGCTGCCGAGCGAATCTTTTTGAAAAGTCATTTTCCGAGTTCAAGGTCAGGGACGCAGGCTTAGCTTAATTGAATCTGACCATGTGGCTTTGGATTTCAAGGGCAGAAGCCGACTTTGCCACACTCGGTGGCGGCGTGGTGAGCCTGGCTGGACGCGGCGGCAGGCGGGCGGCTGGGCCTCCGTCTCCAGGTCCACGTGCAGGTCGTGGGCCCACGTGGGCTGCATCCAGCCTCAGGAGCTGGAGGAGGCCATGGGCCGGGACGTCTGAGGGGCCACAAGTAGCGAATGCAGCAGGGCCTGAGAAGAGGCCCTTGCAGGGCGCCAAGGGGTTGCCACAAAAGGTGGCCACTGATGTCCCGTTAAATGATGGAAAGCTGTATGACATAGCACAAATCTTACTCTGGTCAAAATGAATAAAACTAGAAAATGAAAAACAAAAGTCCCCCGTCACGAGACCACAAAGCACAGCCTGCCCACGGGAGTCAGTGGGCTTCGGCTGATGTGGACTGAGGGTCCACTCGGTGGCTTTACACTTCACACTCTCAGAAAAGAGAAAACATGCACAAAACGAAGCTTTTGCTGGAATAGTAGGAAAAAGCCACAAACAAAGGAGAGAAGGGGGAAGAGAGTCAGCGGGTTCAGGGAATGGACCTGGAACCGGGTCTTTGGACTTGTAAAGGGCATGATCGGCCAGCACCGACCAGGCGTGCGGCTCGCCGCCCCGAGACGCTGCTCATTACAGGAGAAGAGGAAATAGGGGCCGGGCAGGCGAGCGGTGCGGAAAGGCAGGGAGCTGCGCCCGGGCTGGGCTGGGGCGGGGGCAGGAGGCGCAGCACGTGGGGGCAGCGCCAGGCCAGCCTGGGGGCTGCCGGGTGTGTGGCTCCTCTCGGCGCTGCCCTGGCCGGGCCCCAAGGCTCAGGGGTCCGCGCTGTGCGCTCCGGGAGATTCCACCCCACGTTCTGGAAACTGCTGAGGACCTGGGCCTCAGTGACCACGACCCCAGCACACGGTGGGCGACGAGGGCCGGCCACCCGCACCCAACCCCGTGTGCCCAGGGCCTTCCCTGCGAGACGGGGGCTTCCGCCCGGACGCTCCTGCGGCAGTTGTGACGCAGCGACGATGCCCTGTATGCTGCGCGGCTGGCGCCAGGCCGGGCAGCAGCCTCTCCGCCCCGGGGGCATCCGAGGTGGCAGCCCGGTCAGAGCCACCACGCCAGGCCGGGCCGCCCCGGCCCCTGGCGCGCAGGCAGCCTTCCTCCTGGGCCCAGGGCCGCCTCTGGAGGGGGTCAGCACAGAGGACCGCAGTCACCTCTCGGCACAGTTTCCGTCTGGAGGTGGGGGGCGGTCCAAGCACGTCCCCCAGTTCTATGACCCTCTTGCCCCAGGGCTGGGCCCTCGGAGGCGCTGTGGCTTCCTCCCCGCTCTGCTGGATCTCTGGCTCAGGGGCAGCTGGCCGCCATGTTGAGAGGGTGCTCAAGCGGTGAGAGACCGAGGCCATGGGTGGGCACCATCTGGGGAGGGTCTCAAGCCCAGGCACGCCTTCAGGAGAGACCCTGACAGCCACCACATGAGTCCCTGACCCCAGACCACCCAGCTAAGCTGCTCCCGATTCTTGACCGAGATGCTAAGTGTGATGCTGTTTTAAGCCGCTTAGATTTGGGGTGAGTTTTGTTATGCAGCAGCAGGTAACTAATACACAAGAGGAGGGACTAAATGGCTTCTCGTCAGGCACTGCCAACACTGGGAAGGCAGAAACACCCAACCCCACTCCAGACTGTGGGAAAATGCCCAGTTTTAGAGCGTCACCCTCTTTTCCTGAAAGGGCGACGGGGACGCCGTGGCCACCACTGGGTCTCTGAGCAGGTAAGTCCTGGGGCCGCTGGGCGTGTTAGCGTGACGTGCTCAGAAGGCATCAGAGGTGGAGGGACCCACCACCAGCCCCGCGCTCCCGCAGCGGAGCAGCGACCCAGCCTCCGGCACCCCCACAGCCAGGCGCCCACGGCTCTCGGGGTGGCCTCGCTCACGTGTGGGTGAGGATGTGCGGGACACGGCTCCCTGCAGCAGGCGAGCAGGCAGAGACCGTGCGCAAACCGCCTTTGAAAGCGGCTTTCTGGAGACACAGCTCGCCCACCACTCACTCACGGCGCACAGTGTGTGGCCACGGGGTGTGTCACCAGCCTTACAGCCAACCTCGGAACATTCCCACCGCCCGAGCAAGCCAGGGCCCCTCAAGCAGTGACCCCGCGTCCCTCCGGCCCCGCCCTGGCAGCCTCAACTCTTCTCTTGCCACGTGGTGAGACCTGTAACCAGCGTCCTCGTGCCTGGCTTCCCTCGTCAGCGGGACGCGCCCAGGGTCACGTGCAGGACGCTGCGGTTGCTGTGACTAGAGCTGCTGGCAACGCCCGTGCACAAGTCCCCAGCTGGCGCGTGTTTTCATTCTCTTGGTGTATACCCAGGAATGGAATTGCTGTGTCACATGGTGAAAAGCTTCCAGACTGTTCTTCCGAGGGGCGGCACCATTTTGTCCTACCATCAAGGCACGAGGAGTCCAGTTTCTCTTTCCATAAGCTTTTGTCTTTAAAAACAAAATTTTTAAATTGATTTTATTTTTTCTTTTTGGTGACCAGTTCTATGAGTTGTCCCCCCTACCCCCCAGCTTGCCGTCTGTGCCCATTCGCTGGGTGATCGTCTGTGTCTGTGTCTTGCCTTCTCTTCTCATTTTTCTCCTCCAGGCTTCACTGGGATTCCATCCCAGGGACCTCCGATGTGGAAGAGAGGCCCCTGTCACCTGC
Organism: Tolypeutes matacus; assembly: GCA_026826555.1. NCBI lineage: Eukaryota > Metazoa > Chordata > Mammalia > Cingulata > Chlamyphoridae > Tolypeutes > Tolypeutes matacus. The sequence goes on along the minus strand of JAKSZT010054278.1, from coordinate 278,127 downwards.
ACCACCTCAGTTCCTGGTTTCTGTCCCGGCTCCCCTTGGCTCTCACGTACGTCTCTCTTTTTTTGCATCGTCATCTTGCTGCGCGGCTCGACTCGCCATGCACAGGCCTGACTCGCCTGCTCACCTTAATTTTTTGTTTTACCGGGAGGTCCCGGGGATCGAACCCCGGCCCCTCCCTATGGTAGACGGACGCCCAACCCCTTGAGCCACATCTGCTTCCCTTTAAAAACAAATTGTTTTGGACGGGGTTGCAGAGCCAGCTCTTCAGGATAAAGCACAGCTCATCTTCTGAACTCCCACTTGGCACCAAGCTGCAGGCGTGGAACTTACACAGCACGCAGGAGATTCCAAACCAGGCATCCCCTCAGCAGCAGAGAGGGGTGCCACCTGCCGCCCCGGCATCTTTATGTGGCTACAGAAAATGAGGTCTGGCTATGGCGCGGACGTGCGGCAGGGCAGCCCTTGTAGGGGAGCAGCCCCAGGAGGTGGGTGCTGGGGGGTCTCTGTGGCCCCAGAGCATCCTCAGAGGCTCTCAGGGCCACACGGCACACCTGTGGGACACGGACCCTGCTCACCTTTGGCTCTGCTCACGTAGGGTGGATTGCCAGGGCTCCTCAGAGAAAGAGAGCCAACAGGGCACACGAAAGGGATTCCCTGCTCGGGACCGGCAAGTCTGAGCCGAAGGGCAGAAGCCGGGACTGCGCCCTTGAACCCCTTCTTCTCCCAGAAACCTCAGCTCTTGCTCTGAAGGCCTTGAACTGCTTGGACGAGGCCACACGCAGCCCTGGAAGCCAAGCGGCTGCCACACCTGCAGGAGTATTTGGAGAAATGCTCAGTGCCAAGGCCTGGCCGAGTTCCGAGCCGACCGTAAGGGCTGACCACGTCCCAAATGCGAAGTGCCCCACCCTGGACGTTTTCCCGTGGGCACACCTGTGAGGGCCGTCTGTGCAGACATATGCACCCTGTGCTTTGCAGGTAGCGGCCTTCCCAGGAGCCCCTGCCACCTTTGCGTCATGGCAAGCATAAGAGGAACTTTAAAATCTGAATGGCGGGTTGCGGATGTGGCTCAAGCAGTTGAGCTCCCGCCTCTCACATGGAAGGTCCTGGTTCAGTTCCCGGTGCCTCCTGAAGAAACAAGAGCAAACCACAAGCAAAACAAATGAAAAAGCCAACTCAGGGAAGCTGATGTGGCTCAGTGGTTGAGTGCCAGCTTCCCACATAGGAGGTCCCAGATTTAATCCCCGGCTCCAGTACCTTAAAAAAATAAAAACCCGAACAGCGACATTTTCCTCTTAGAGAAAACAAGTGCTGACTATGAACTTGCAGCATCCTGCCAGCTGCTTTAAACCAGTTTGGGCACATTAGATTACTGGGAAAATTTTGTAAAGACCATCAGTATCAAAAGACTCACACATCACGACCAAGTGGGATTTATTCCTGGTATGCAAGGTTGGTTCAACATAAGAAAATCAATGTAATAAACCACATTAACAAATGAAGGAAATTGAAACAAATTGAAGGAAAAAACCACATGATCATCTCAATTGACGCAGAAAAGCATTCGACAAAATCCAGCATACTTTTTTGATAAAAACACTTCAAAAGATAGGAATAGAAGGAAAATTCCTCAATATGATAAAAGGCATATAAGAAAAACCCACAGCCAACATCATACTCAACGGGAAAAGGTTGAAAGCTTTCCCCCTAAGATCAGGAACAAGACAAGGTTGTCCTGTCGCAATTGTTATTCAATATTGTACTAGAGGGAAGCGGCTGTGGCTCAATCAGTGGGGCTCCCGTTTACCATATGGGAGGCCCCGGGTTCAGTTCCCGGGGCCTCCTGGTGAAGGCAAGCCCGCCCGCACGGCGTGGTTAGCTGACCCAGTGAGCACAAGCAGCAAGGGGGAGATAAATGAATAAATAAATAAAACCTTATTAAAAAATATATATATATATAGTACTAGAAGTTCTAGCTAAGGCAATTAGACAAGGAAAAAAAAAAAGTAAAGGCGTCCAAATAGGAAAAGAGGAAGTAAAACTCTCACTGTCTGCGGATGACATGATCCTGTATTTAGAAAATCCTGAAGTATCCATGACAAAGCTACTTGAGCTAATAAATGAGTTCAGCAAAGTGGCAGGATACAAGATCAACACACAAAAATCAGTAATATATTGGAATTCTTTGTATGAAATTTGTATTATTTTTGCAACTATCTTGTAAATTTGAAAGTATTTCAAAATAAGAATTAAAAAAAAAAATTAAAAAAAAAAAAAAATCAGTAATGTTTTTGTACACTAGTACTGAACAACCTAAGGAGGAAATCAGGGGGAAAATTCCATTTTCAATAGCAACAAAAAGACCCAAATACCTAGGAATTAGTTTAACCAAAAAAGTACAGGACCTATATGCAGAAAACTATAAAACAATGCTAAAAGAAGTTTTAAAAGATCTAAACAAATGGAAAGACATTCCATGTTCATGGATTGGAAGAATAAATATCGTGAAGATGTCAATCTTGCCCAAACTGATTTATAGATTCAATGCAAATCCCAACAAGTCAAAATCCCAACAGCTTACTTTGTAGAATTAGAGAAGGCAATTACCAAATTCATCTGGAAGGGTAAGTGCACCCGAATAGCCAAAAATATTCTAAAAAACAAGAGCAATGTGGGAGGAATTTCACTGCCTGACCTTGAAACATATTACAAAGCTACAGTGGTCAAAACAGCATGGTACTGGCATAAAGATAGACACATCGATCAGTGGAATAGAATTGAGAACCCAGAAATTAACCCTCACCTCTACAGTCAACTGGTTTTTGACAAACCTACCAAGCCCACGCTGATGGGAAAAAACAGTCTTTTCAACAAATAGTGCTGGGAGAACTGGATATCTATAACCAAAAGAATGAAAGAGGACCCCTATCTCACCCCCTATACAAGAATCAACTCAAAATGGATCAAAGACCTAAATATAAAAGCCAGGACCATAAAACTACTAGAAGAAAATGTAGGGAAACATCTTCAAGACCTTGTAGTAGGTGGTGGTTTCTTGCACCTCACACCCAAAGTATAAGCAACAAAAGAAAAAATAGATAAATGGGACCTCCTCAAAATTAAACACTTTTGCACCTCAGAGGACTTTGTTAAAAGGGTGAAAAGGCAGCCAACTCAATGAGAAAAAAATATTTGGAAATCACATATCCAATAAGGGCTTAATATCCAGGATATATAAAGAGATGTTACAACTCAACAGTAAAAAGACAAATGACCCAATTAAAAAATGGGCAAAAGACTTGAATAGATATTTGTCCAAAGAAGAAATACAAATGGCAAAAAATCACATGAAGAAATGCTCAACATCACTCATGATTAGGGAAATGCAAATCAAAACTACCATGAGATATCATTTCATACCTATCAGAATGGCCACTATGAAAAAGACAGAGAACTACAAGCGTTGGAGAGGATGTGGAGAGACAGGAACACTTCTTCACTGTTGGTGGGAATGCAGGATGGCACAGCCACTGTGGAGGACTGTTTGGCAGTTCCTAAAGAAGCTGAATATAGGCTTGCCACGTGACCCTGCAATACCACTACTGGGTATATACCCAGAAGAACTGAGAGCAGTGACACGAACAGACATCTGCACACCGATGTTCATAGCCACATTATTCACCATTGCCAAAAGCTGGAAACAACCCAGGTGTCCATCAACAGACGAATGGATAAACAAACTGTGGTCTATTCACACAATGGAATATTATGCAGCTGTAAGAAGAAATGAAGTCATAAAGTATATGACAACATGGATGAACCTGGAGGACATTATGTTGAGTGAAGCAAGCCAGACACAAAAGGACAAATACTGTATGAATGCGTTACTATGAACCAAATATATTGTGTAACATATTGTTTGATTCAAAAAAAATTTATATGTATCCATTACATTTAATTGAGAAATATATGTATTTATTAATCTGTGTTTGCTTTTTAGTTTTTAGTTGTTTATATATCTAATTATTAAATGTACAAAATAAAGTTAAAAAAAGAAACAATACAATCGTTGGGAAATGAAAAAAAAAAAAAAAAAGACCATCAGGCAAGAAGACACAGTATTTAAAGTCTAAGTACCCACAGTTTCATCAGTTTCACTAGAAATAACTAAAATAATTAAGGGGAACTCAAGTGATGAAAAGACAAGTTACAGACTGGGAGAAAATATTTGCAAAGGACCCATCTAGAATATGAACAAAATTCTCAAAACTCAACAGTAAACAAACAATTAAATTAGAAAATGGGCAAAAGACATGAACAGACCAAATCAGATACACGGATGGGGAAATAAGTGCATGAAAAGATGTGTCACGTCATCAACCATCAGGGAAATGCAAATTAAAACCACAAGCTCTTGCCACACATCTATCAGAAGGACTAAAGTGAAAAAGAGTGAGGACACCAAAACCTGCTGCGGTGAAGAGAAGCTGGTGAGGACGCAAACTGGGGCAGCCCTCTGGGAAACAGGCGCTTTCTTATAAAACCAAACGTGCCGCTACCGGTGGCCCAGTAGTTTCACTCCTGGGTCTTCATCCCAGGGGATGAAGACTTATGTCCACACCAGGGTCTGGACGCAATTGTCCTCACCAGCTTTCTGTTGGAAGCAACCAGCATGTGCTGGAATAAGTGAGCGGCTAAGTGAACTGAGCAGACGAGGCGCAAGCTCGGGAAGCCTGGGGGCCATCCCCAGAGCGGACGAAGCCACCCGCTGCAGGGCTCCATTTATTTAACATTCCCGAGACCACACGATTTCAGGACGGAGGCTGGTCAGCGGGTGCCCGGGCGGGGTGGCGGGGAGGGCTGGCGGCCGCGGCGGGGAGCGGCTCTGCACCCAGCTGGTGCCACCGGAATCAGCCCGGGCGAGAAGTGGCCGCACGCACGTGGCCATCAGGGCCACTGTGACTCCCGGGACGTCGGGGGATGCCCGGTGGGGGCTCACGGCTCCTCTCGGCTCTGTCTTTGCAACTTCCTGAGTCAGCAATTGTTTCAAAATAAGAAAGTATTTTTAAAAAGCAAAAGCGACGGCAGGCAGTGCTTGGTCCAGGCGATTTGGGCGTGAAGCCGTGTCAGCACGTCTCACGAGAGGGGCTTGTGCTGCCTGCAGTCGGGCTCACTGATGTTTGCTGCCTGTTGTTCCGGTCTGATCTCCCATTCGAGGGTGTGAAAAGCCTCCTTGTCCGAACAGCAATTTTTAAGTCTGTCTGCCCAGCACAATGGCAGCCCATCGCGGGGCCTTGGCGGAGAAAGGGGAACAAGGGGACAATCGGGCGCGGCAGCCTGCGTCCTCCGCTCGCCTGGTGCCATCAGTCCACGCTAGACCTTGAGGCTGGTGGCGGGGGTCTTTGCGGGGAGCCGAGCCTGGAGCGCGGAGCTGCTCGCCAGCGGAAGAGGGGACCGGGCAGCGGGCAGCGTCCAGAAGCCACTTTCTAAGTGTGTGGAATTAACACAACTCGGGCATGTCCAAATTTTCCCGCTACCCGCCCCTGGGGCGCATGAAGCCCCCTCTGTCAGAGCTCCCCTTCGCACGGCCGGAACATTCTGGGCCCTGCGTTGTCACTGATTCAAGAATCTGTCTGTCCAGTGATTCCGGCTGGAGCCGTCATTATCTCGCCGGAGCGGCTGGTGGAATACTAACCAGGCGCAGTGGTAGCGAGTGGAATACAATGAGCCTCCCCGTCCCAGGGAATTTGCTGTTCTCTCTGGGAACGGTTTGCAGGCAGCCTGTGCTGTTGGCAGGAGTTTAGGCCCAGCGGGCGCCCGCTGTCATTGTCGTGGCTGAAGGCAGGTCCCGCAAGCTGCTCCCCTGCCCGGGTGCCCCCTTCCGCCACCGGCTCCCTCGCTCTGACCGCGCCGGCAGCCCCTTCTCTCTCATCTTTCTCGAGCACCCACAGTGCGTCCTCCTTACCCTCCCCCACCAAGCCTTTGCTCTTGAGTCTCTGCCCCAGGCACCTTCACGGGTACGGCGGGGGGGGGGGAGTCGTGGAAATGATGCACGGCAGATAGGGCCCGCGTGGGTGGGGGGCCAGGAAAAAGCCCAGGGGGCCGGAGGCTGAGCTGCTCAGACACCCAGGAGGGCCTCTTGGAGGAGGCAGCCTTGCGCAGCCGCCTCGGGCACCCCCACATGCTAGAACCCAAGCCCTGCTGTGTGCCCAGGCATCCCCCAGGAGACCACGGAGCCTGCCCTGGAGACCCGTCAGGGCTGTGCCGCTGCCCGCCTTGTACCACCTTCCGGGTCGCCGCCCTCCCGAGTGTCCTGCAGCCTCCTGAAGTGAGGCCGACCACGGGGCATTCTTCTGGGCACAGAGGGCCTGGTGGCTTCCCTCCCCACAGCGGATCGCCAGCCTCCTCGCACCCTCTCCCTCTCTCCCTCTCCCTCTCTCTCTCCCTCTCTCAGCTTCAAGGACATAAGAAAGGCAACCAAAGGTCGGCACTCGGTTTCCGGATGTCTCTCAAAGGCACGGACCACCCCAATTTACTGATGAGGAAACAGAGGCACAAAGTACATCCCGTGACCTGGAACGTGGCAAAGGTCGAACAGCAAGTGAGTGGCCACTGGCAAGAGCCACGCCCTGGCAGGACGCAATCCAGGCGCCCTGAGAGGGAGGCGGAGCCCAAACACCCGCAGCACGAGTCCGCCGCGCAGTGGCTCCCTGGCACTGTCCACCAAAGGGTCGCAGGCTTTGCTGGAAGAATCCCCAGGGGCTGGAGAAAGAATGTGCCATCCCCACAGCCTGTTTCTCATTGAGGGCAGAGTTACGTGAAATAAAATGCACAGACCTCGAGGCTACAGCTCTCTGCATTTTTACAAATGTATACAGCGGCGTGACTGCACCTCAATCAACGCCTGGACGCGCCTACCTTTCGGCTTTTTCACCAGAGGCTAGTTCTGCCTCTTGGGAGCTCCTGGCTTCTTGCCACACTGCGGGCTGACAGCTTTCGTGGTGGGCGCGAACCAGCTTCTTTTATCCAGTCTCCAAGACAGAATATCTGGGCTGTTTCCACGTGGAGATATTGTGTGCAAAGCTGCTACAAACATCGATATTCAAGTTTTTCTCTGGATAAAAGTTTTAATTTCTCTTTCTTGAACACCTAGGATTGCTGGGTCGTAGGAGAGTTGTATGTTGTATTTTATGAGAAAAATGTCCAGCTGTTTTGCAAAGTGATTGAACAATTTTACACTCCCTAGAGCAATGAATTGGGGTTCCACTTTCCAATGCATGGCAAGGCCAGTTTTTGTTTTGTTTTTGTTTTTGTTTTGTTGTTGTTGTTTTGTGGCAGATTTTTTTAATGGCAGCCATTCTAATGGGTAGGTAATGACATCTCATATTTCTAAATTGAATTTCCCTGATGACTAATGACCTTGCCATGTGATTTTTGAGCATTTTTATATCTACTTTGTGAATTCTCTGTTCAAATCCTTGGCCCATTTTTTACTTTGTCTCTTTGTTATTGATTTGCAGGAGTTCTTTAAATATTCAAGTCTTTGTCAGATATATGTCCTGCAAATGTTTTCTCCCGGTCTGTGTCTTGCCTTTTCATTTTCTTAAAGGTGGCTTTTGACTTTTTCCCAATTTTTTACCTGGTTAATGCTTTAATATCCTCTCTAAGGAATCTTTACCTATATTAAGATCAGGAACATTTATTTGCCTTGCTCATAATCTTAAGGGAAAGTACTCAATATTTCACCATTAAATTCCATGTGATGAGAGCTGTAGGTCTCAATAGATGCCCCTTTCCTGCTTGCAGAAGATCCCTCCCACTCCTACTTTGTGGAGGGATTTTATCATGAGTGGGTGCTGAGTTTTGTCTAATGTTTTTTCTGCATCTGTTTGGATGATCATGCGGTTCTCTCCTTTATTCTGATAATATGGTAAAATAAATGGATTGATTTCTGAATATCAAACCAACCTTGCATTCCAGGAACAAGCATCACTTGATCATAATGCATTACCCTTAAATTATATTGCTCAATTTGACTTGCTAATGTTCTGTTAGAGATATCTGCATGTCTGCTCATAAATATTTGGTCCGTAATTTTGTCTTCTTGTAAGGTTTTTGCCAGGTTTAGATATCAGAGTTACGCTGGCCTTAGCGGCATACTGGCTGGGAAAGGATATTTGTGCACATTTCCTTCCAACTTCATGTACAACGATGTCACATTGTATCTGTACTTATTCCTTTTTTTTAGCCAATAATAATCCATGGTGTGGATATACTACGTTTTGTTTATTTCTTTATCAGTTGATGGATTTTTGTTCTATCTCCACCTTTTGGCTATTAAGAACAATGTCTCTATGAACATTCATGTACAAGTTTCTACAGAGACCTGTTTTCTCTTTGCTTGGGTGTACACCTGTATGGAATTTCTGGGTCATATGGTAGTTCTTATTTAACTATTGAGGAACTGCCTGGTTTCAACAGATGCTGCACCATTTTATATCCTCATCAGCAATGCAGAAAGGTTCCAATTTCTCCACATCCTCAACAATGCTCGCTCTTTATTTTGACATCTCAGTGAGTGTCAAGTGATATCTCATTGTGGGTTTGATTTGCATTTCTCTAATGGCTAATGATGTTGAAGCATTTTTTCATGTGCTTATTGGCTATTTGTATATCTTCTTTGAAGAAATCTTTGTTCAAATCCTTTGCCCATATTTCATTTGGGTTATTTGTCTTTTATTGTTGAGTTTTTAGAGTTTTTTATATATTTTGGTTAAAGGTCCCTTATCAGATATATAGCTTGCACATATTTTTTTCCATTCTGTGGGTTTTTTCACTTTTTTGATAGAGACCTTTAAACACAAAAGTTTACAATTTGGAGAATGCATTTTTTCATGATCATGGTTACATTTTGCTGCCTCTTAGCATGCCCAGTAGCTTTTTGTTGTATGCTCGACGTTTTGTATGATGCAGTAAGGCATCTTCCTTTAGAAGCTGCTGAGTTCCAGCCTGACCGTCTGTTGTGTCATGGGTGGAGCCTCTTGAGTCTGTCAGGTTTGGTTCAGCTCTTTTTTAGGGTTGGTACATTTCAGTCTACCTTTCACCCCAGGGTGTTGCCCCTGCTCCTGAAGCCCGGACTTTCTGGAGTCTCACCTGAGAGCCAGGGGAGTGTGGTGACAATGTTCCACTCTGGCTGGCAGCGGCCACGATGCCCCGAGCCCCATGTGCCTGTGCACCTCCCCTCGGCCCTGCGGAGCTGCCCTCCACCCAGCCTCCCTTCTGGTACCCTGCGCCATGCGCCCCGAAGGCCTCGGCAGCCCCGGCTCTGAACGCTGATCGCCGCTTGCATGCCACCATCACATCTCAACCTGGGACGTGCCACCAGGACAGAAGCTAAACACGCGCTCATCTTGATCGTGCTCTTCTCTCGCAGATTTCAGCCCTGTGCTGCCTGCTGCTGAGGCCTGAACACCGTGCCAGTTTTATGGGAAGTGGTGGGAGGAAAGCCCAGTACCTACGATTGCCTCATGGCTGAAAGCAGAGATGCAGCTGGAGGTTTCTGATGTTGCCTCTTTACTGAGCTCCTCAGCTGATTCCGAGGGAGGTGGTTCTGAGACTACCTTGAGAAATTCTGCTCTGTTCGACAGCAAACTGGGGATCTGCTGTGCACCAAGCACTGAGACAAGTTCCGCCTATGCTAACTTCATGACGGCCCAGTGAGGCTCATGCTTACATTGGCCCACTTATCAGAGGAAGAGACTGAGGGTCAGAGAGCTAGTCAGCCCAGATGCCAGCCCCTGCAGTCCAACCCTTCGGGCACAGTGAAAGTCTCCCGGGTCCCTTGGGCCTCTGTCCACTGCTTTGGTGCTCAAGTACAGCCTGCTTCCTCACAGGATAATGTCACTCTCACTTGTGGTTTTTCCAGAAACTCACAGCCCGGCACCAGTTTTGCAATCTCTTTTCCCAGTGTCCTGGTGTTTGCCGTACTTGCATCATCTTCCACTTGGTCTAAGGGAAACCTGGGTCTACATGGTCCCAAGCAACCGACGGGAATATCTCATCCGTATTTTCTCTGGCAGCTCTCCAGCAACTTGGAATCACCAGAGTGATTCGCTTTCCTCTCAGCATTTTGGCATCGTGTGGTGGTGGTCCAGAATTGACCTGAGGCACCCTGTACCTGATGTGCAGTCAGACCCGGCCAGGCCCACGTGGCGCCGGGTGTCTTGGGCACTGAGGTCAGGCCTGCCTGTGCAGCTCGGTGTTCACGCAGGGTGAACCCCGGGACTTGGCTGGGAGGAGAAGCTGCCTTCAAACCCCACCCACAGCCCAGAATGTTCCCTCCAAACAGGCATGGAAAAAACAAAGAACAACTAAATATAGGTTAAGCATAAGAGATTCAGAGAAGGTGGCTATTTTGGGCTTGGGGTGTTTTTATAACAAAAATAAATAAATAAATAAGAGGCTGCCTCGATCCTGGAAGGGTGAGGCAGGTCGGGGGAGGGCACAAGCCTCAGGGGGAGCAACAGGCCCCTGGGTGTCTGCCCTGGGCTGAATCCTGTCCCCTAAATGACATGTCCCGTCCTTCCCCCCATACCTGTGTGACCTTCTTTGCAAATGGGGTCTTTGCTGATGAATTAAAATAAGATGAGGTCACACAGGATTAGGGAGGCGCCAGCGTGCCCCGGACCACGCCGGACGCTGGAATCAGCTGGAGGCCAGCACCCCACACCCTGTGCCACGTGCATACGGCCTCAGATTCAGGGCCCAGCGCTCTCCTGCTTGCTTTCTCAGGTTGCTCACTCTCCCTGCAGGGGCCCTGGGCTCTGCCAACAGCCCTGTGCTCGGGGCCTGCTGAGAAGCTGGGGCTTCCCTTGAGGTTTTGGACCACAGGCTGGGCCATGGCTCCTTCCGTGGAGAACGGCCTTCGTGACCCTGATTCCCCAGGGGGCCAGGGGAGCTGCCTGGAACCTACTGGGCTGGGCTGGGACCCACGGAACCGGCACTCCAGCAGAGGGGGCGCCCCCGGGGCAGCCAGGCACCTGCCTGTCCCCCAGCCCTGCCCAGGGGGCCGCCTCCGGTCCCTGCACCCCTGCCCAAACCTGTCTGAAGCTGTGCTGACAGCTTTTCTTTTGACATTCACAACAGCCAGAGGCTTGGTTTTGAAGTATTTTATACACATTGAACAGTCTGCCGTCTTAAGTCATAGTAATAACATTTACCTTCATATTCTCTTGACGCTCAGGCCCTGCTGTAAGCCGCATGGCGACACTCCCGGGACTAGGCGGGCGAGGCTGGGGCATGGCGCTTGGCCTGAGAATTCCGAGTTGGGAGTGGGGGCAGACCTGGGCTCCTTGGGCAGCAGCGCACACCTGTCCAGGTAGGAGTTGGGGCAGGTGTGCATGGCAGAATGCGACAGGCTGAGGTTAGATTGCATGGTCTGACCCCAACTAAACAGATCCCCCCTTCCTGTGCACCGCCAGGTGGGGTCTGAGGCACGGCCAGGGCCCGGCTGGGCTCAGGAGCTGAAAGGGGTCCCCCGATGCCTGAGCCTCCCGGCTTGAAACTGGACAGGACTCCTCTCTTGGGGGAAAGACTTGCGAGGCCTCTCGTGGACACTATGAGGGGTCAAGGGCACAAGCTGGAGCCAGACGGCCAGGTTCAAAGCACGCCGCACATTTGCTGTGTGACCTTGGGCAAGTCCCTTGGCTTCTCTGTGCCTTCGTCTCATCTGCAGCTGTGGCTCATGCAGAGTTTCTCAGGGATGGACCCCTGTGACATAAAGAATGAGAACGCGCTTGACCCAGGGTGCCACACGAGGCCTCTCGGAGGGCGGCAGTTGCTGTTTTTGTGTGCCACCCCCCTGCCCCAGGAGGGCCCATCTGGGGTTGGGGCTCAGACTCCACCTTTCTGGGCCTGCCCTGGGCTTGCTGAGTCCCCCACCAGCTTTCTCGACCGAGCTTTTAAAAGTGAGCAAGGCCACACAAGGCGGCCTCTGCAGAAGGGGACCACGCTTCCTCCAAATTCAGTCTCGATGCAACCCCGTTTTGCTAATGGGTGAACTCTTTTCTTTCTTTTATCAATAATGATCAAGAATTTTGTTCTTATGAGAGCAGTGACACGAACAGACATCTGCACACCGATGTTCATAGCCACATTATTCACCATTGCCAAAAGTTGGAAACAACCCAGGTATCCATCAACAGACGAATGGATAAACAAACTGTGGTCTATTCACACGATGGAATATTATGCAGCTGTAAGAAGAAATGAAGTCATAAAGCATATGGCAACATGGATGAACCTGGAGGACATTATGTTGAACGAAGCAAGCCAGACACAAAAGGACAAATACTGTATGAATGCGTTACTATGAACCAAATATATTGTGTAATATATTGTTTGATTCAAAAATAAATTTATATGTATCCAGTACATTTAATTGAGAAATGTATGTTTTTATTCGACTGTGTTTTCTTTTTAGTTTTTCATTGCTTATATTTTCAATTATTAAATGTATGAAATAAAGTTTTAAAATATTAAAAAAACTAATGTTATATAAACAATAAAAAAATATATAGTATTGTTCACTTTTGAGCTAAAAAGAAAAAAAGAATTTCGTTCTTATTCATTCATGACCTCTCTGCCCTGCTGGACTTACATTCCAAAGTGGCTTTCTCGGGCGGGCCAGTGGGCCCAGATGCCATGGGCGCTGTGTGGCTCTGCTCTGGAGAGGGAGCGAGTCCTTGAAACAAAACACTAGTGAGGACTTAACTCTATTTTGCCTTTAATTACAATAAACTAATAAAGATTTCAGAGAGGCTCTCATTTTAACAGAATGCAGAGTTCTAATTGGTGACCTATTTTAAGCGATTTAATTTCCCCTGACCTGTTTTCAAGACTTAGTGACACAGGGCGGTGGCCACGGCTGTAGGTGTGTCGTGTGTCTCCTACTTAACGTGCTCATGTGAAGAGGTGCTAAATTATGGAAAGCTTTCTTTCCATAGCTTCTAATGAGCCCCGGGTTTTAAATCAAAGGAAACGAGCAAGGATGTCTTGGAGATCTATAAAATCACTATTAAAAGCCACAACTCTCGAAGAATGCATTTGAAATTCCCTTATTTTTAAAAAGTGACTGGAATTTGCATTCTCCCGGGTACTCAGGCCACATCCAAGGCATAGGATGGCCTCGGCCCGGCTCCTGGGGTCCCTGCATGAGATCCAAAGGCTTCCAGGAGAGGAAGGGAGCCTGTGGCCCCCCAGCCTCGGCCCTGGCCCCTCTCTCCACAGGGAGGGCCCCGCACAGGACCCGAAGGATGGGGATCATGAGGAGGGGGAGAGAGATGGGGAGAAGATGGGGAAAGAGGGGAGAGGGGTGAAAGGAAAACAGAGGAGGGAGAGGCAGGTGGGAGGGGGAGGGGAGAAGGGGAAGGAAAGGGGAGTGGAGTATGGGGGAGGAGGGAGGAGGGGAGGGAGGAGGGAGAAGGGAGGGAGAAGGGAGGGAGGAGGGGAGAAAGGAGGGAAGGAGGAAGAGAGGAAGGAGGGAGGAGGGGAGAGAGGAGGGAGAGAGGAGGGAGGGAGGAGGGGAGAGAAGAGGGGAGGGAGGAGGGAGGGAGGAAGAGAGGGAGGAGGAGGGAGGAGGAGGGAGGGAGGAGGGAGGGAGGAGGGAGGGAGGAGGGAGGGGAAGGAGGGCCCCACTGGGGGAGCTGGGGGTGGGGGAGCCTGGCGCCTGCCCTCCAACAGCCAGTGCTGGGGTGGGCAGGGCCCCAGCTTCCCAGGGCATCAGGTCCCTCTTGGGCTTGCTGGGAGGCCCAGCACTCATCGGGGGGCAATGCTTGGGCCTCAGCGGCCCCTCCCTGAAAAGGATGAAACAAGAGCTCTCGAGGGGCTTGTAGGAGGCCCCAGAGGCATCGGCTCCAGCTTCCACCTGCACCTCCTCCAGCAAAGATGCTGACTTTAAATGCTCCCCGACCCCCTGCCCCCCATTGCACAGAGCTTCCCAGCCCCAGTAATTCCTAGATTCTGCCCCCACTGCCCTATCCCCTTCCGCCCCCATTTTCTCTACCCCTCCAGCCTCCCCTCCCCCTTTCCATCAGCTCTCTCCCCTCTGCCCCCTTTTGCCTTCCCCTCCCCCTCCTCTTCTCTCCCCGTTTGCTGGTTGTCTGTCTACCCAGCACCCAAGGGCCTGCCCTCTTCCACAAAGCCCTGGCCTCAGCTTTTAAATGAGGACAGAAGACAGTTATGAAATACGTGTGCAGAACGGAAAAAGCGCAAACCCCAATTCTCTCGGAAGGGAGGAAACGAGCACGGCCCCACCTGGCAGAGCCAGGTCCTGAGGGCAAGCCTCCGCTTGCCCGTGGGAGGAAGGCACCATTGGCACAGCAGGTCAGCTCCTCCCAGCTCCCCACCAAGGGCCAAGTCCCCACAGAGATCGCCCCCAGATCCCGGTGCCCTGGCTGATGGCTCTGCAGGGGAGCAGAAGGCGTGTCCTGGCTGCGCCTATACATCCGCAGCCCGCAAACCTCACCTCTGGGTCCCCTCCCCGTTGCTCCTCCCCCAAGGCCTTGTCCAGGCCAAACCCTGCCCCTCACTGGACAAAACCTCCCTCCCCCCCAGCCCCGGCTCCCACGGGCTCCCACTCACCCCACAACCGCCTCCTCCCCCCTTCTGTGGACCCCACGGGCGCCCTGTGTCCCCTGCCCGTGGGCCCGTGGCCTGGAGGCACGTCCTCCGTGGACCGCACTTTGGAGATAAAGCCGCCCGCCCCGCGGCTCCTTGTGGTGGGGAGCAGGACGCTGTGGCCGCAGGAATTAAGGCGAGGGCGTCGCCTCCGGAACCAGCCAGGATGTGCAGCCCGCGTCCACACCACGCCGCGCTGACCCCAGGCTGGCCAGCTGCCCACACCGCACACCTCAGGGACTCCCACCCCAAACAACCCCGAAACCCACGCGGCTCAGGAGCGTGTGAACGAACCAAAACTTATCTCTTCGCATCCCCCTGCAACCTCCTCTGTCTCACACAGCCCTGCAAGCCGCTCACCCCTTTGAGCAGAAGCCTCTTTTTGGTGCTGCTTCTGCATCAATGTAATTTTAGCTCAATAAACTTCCCCGGCACTCCCTCAAAAAGAGAAAAAGCAACCTGGGCGGGGCGAAGCTGGGGTGGCGGCCGGCCTCCGGGCACCGTCCTCACAAGCAGGCCCCGGGTGGCCCAGACAGTCATGGTGCCAGCTGGGGCAGGGCCGAGGGTCCTTCCATCACCCCCAGGGCCCCTCCCGCCAAAACCGCCCGGGGAGGTGGTCGGCAGCTCTCGGAGCCCGCAGGAGCTACGCCAGGGTTCGAGTTGTGGGGTCACACGGGGTTCCTGAGCCCAGGGAGGTGGCCCTGGCTGGAGAGTCGAAACCCATCACGCCGGCAACAGGCTCCTGCCAGGGAAGCAGAAGTCAGTGTGCAGAGCACATGAGCAGCTGGCGAGGACAGAGACCCCTGGAGCTTGGCGGCACCGTTCCTCCTAGGACCTTGGGGAAATGCAGAATCTCAGGCCCACCCAGACCTCCCGATTCCGAGACAACATTTTGACAAGA
>JAKSZT010054278.1:217635-262153 GCA_026826555.1 Tolypeutes matacus | reverse complement strand
TGGAGGGGGAGGATGGGTGGGAGGATGGAGGGTGGGTGGGGAGGGTGGGTGGGTGGATGGAGGGGGAGGATGGGTGGGTGGAGGGTGGATGGAGGATGGAGGGTGGGTGGGTGCGTGGGTGGAGGGTGGAGGTTCCACACAGAGAACCCCTGAAGAGGTCCCTGCTCCATGTGCCGCTTCTTCCACCAGACCAGGTGCAGCAGCCCAGCACCCCTTTCCCTTGCTGCCATTGGCCTGGGCTGAATGGCGCCCCCAAAACCCATGTCCCCAGAATCTGTGCACAGGACCCTGGAAGAGGGTCTTTGCATATGTAATTAAGGTACGAATCAAGGTGCACCGCGCTGCTCGAGGGTGGCCTTTAATCCAAGAAGAGGGGCCTTCTAGGAGAGGGTGCCGGAATAGGAGGAGAGGGCAGGGGGAGGGGGCCTAATGGAGGACGCCCCTGCGGCCCCCAGCCTGGCCCCACCGCCCAGAGCAGTGGCTCAGGGCTCACCCCGGGGGTAGGCGACCCCCTTCACCCCTTGGCAAAGCCGGGGGGCAGCCCCTGCTCGTGGCAGGAGGGTCTGGGCAGTGGCAGTGATTAGCGCCTCCTCATCCAGCTGGCAGAGGCCGTGACACCTGCACTCGCTTCCCACCTGGGCTCCACCTGAGAGCAAGCGGGGGTCCCTCCTTCAGTCCAGCCCCCCATGCTAAGGCTGAGCGCACCCCGCCAATGCCTCTGCCCACCACGCGGGGGGCTCTGGGGGACACGGCGAGGGGTGCGGGGAGGACACGCAGCGCCCGGTCAGCGGCTGAGCCGACCTTCCTGAAGGTTCCGGTCTGCTCCCCACCTGCCCCGAAAGGGTCTCCGCTGACGGAGCGCGGCCGAGGGCGGGCGCGGCGGCTGCCCCCTCTTCTCTGCGTCTCTAGTTCACGCCTGTACTGCCCACACTCTATCAAGAATAACCGCCCATCACGCTAGCCATGCCCCAGGGAGCGGCGTTTTATTTTCCTTTCCCCACTGATCGATGGGAGATTAAGCTGCTGTGTAGCTTTTCATTGGAGACTCACATTTGCTGTGTGACAGGGAAGCCCGCGGGGGAGCTCGGCGCAGGGCGCGCATGCATTTGCGTCCATCGGTCAAAGCAAACTATGCTCATGCCAGTGGCCACCAAGTCACACTGAGCACACCCCACACGCGTGCGTGTCGGTGCGAGGCGCACACAGGCGTGTGCACACGTGCGTTTGCACACACACACACATACATTTGTGCACATATGCACACATCTGCTTGCGTGCACACACTCTGCGAGAGGAAATAGAGTCCGAGATGCCCTGTCCGGACAAGGCGAAACCTTTGCCTGCACGCGTGCGATTTTCCTTGCTTTTCTGCCTTGTAAAGTTGGTCACATGTCCGTGGTTTATTGATTTCTTGAGCCTGGAATGCCATTGACATCGAAGCATTTGATGTCCCAAAAGAAGAGCAATTTAACAAATCACTGGGTGTTTGTTCCCATTTTTCAACAAGAAAATTAAGTGGCCCTCGTACCATGTCTCGGAAATGAGGGCCGGGACCTCCCTGAGGCTGCGGCCGCCCCTCCTGCGACGCCCCTCGCCACGTTCTCCCGGCTGGTGCCTGTGCAAGCAGGACCTGCACGGCCCAGATGACCCCCGTCCAGTGCCGCTCAGGTCTCCCACCTGACCACACCGTCCACGACACGTGGACAGGGGCAGAGAGAGGGCACTGCCGGCCGAGCCTCCCGCCACCCAGCGGCACCGTGAAGGTCAGCTGTGCGCACGGCGGCACAGCCTGCTTTCTCTGCGTTGGTCTCACGTCTGCATTGCCATCTGCCCTGGTTTGAACGTTCTCTTAGATCTTTTCTTTAAGCCAGGGCTTCTTCACCTTTTTTGTTCCACGGACCCCTTTGCCAGTCAGGTGGAAACCATGGACCCCTTCCTAAGTCCACACTAGACTGTGTATTATTTAATAAATACACCACACCTGCACCGACACGTCCCCACTCAGTTCAAGCTCACGGATCCTTTGCTAAGAGCCCCTGCAAGCAAAAGAGAACCCCAAACGCCAATCAGAGGGGCCCTGCCCCGCTTCCTCCCCAGGGTCTGGTCCTGTCACCAGAGGGTCAGTCTCAAGGCAAGAATGACAGGGTCCTACAGAGCCGCTCAGAGAGGAGGGGGCCGGCGGGGGGCGGGGCGAGGGGGAGGCAGCGCCCAGGCGGGCAGGGGTGTTCTCCAGGGGCCCTGCGGCCTGACGGCTGCCTCGGGGTCACCAGGTGGAGCACAGGGACCCCCGCTCACTGTGGGCAGGGCTCTGTCATGCGCAGACCCCACCCAGCCCCTGCACCCTGCGTCATCTACCCAGCGGCCGCCCGGCCAGGGTGGGAGCTGGCCCAGCGGTGAGCAGCGGGACCCTTCTTTTCCGGGGTGGGCTCTGTCTTGTCCCCCAGACCACAGAATGGCCGAAGCCCAGCATTGCCACACACGCCAGGGCCTTGCCAGCAAGCGCGTCTTTAGGGATTGGCGACGCGCTGGCAATCTCACGGAGCCCGTCGCGATGGTGGCCGGGCATTCCCCGGGGACGTGGGGTCGGGGTCCTGGCAGGGTGATGCTGATGGGCAACCGAGGATGTGCCGCCCAGGCCAGGGGCCTGTGCCAGCACCTCTCACCCCGAGCGCCCGCAGCTCAGGGCAGCCTGCCGGGAAAGTTACGGAGCAGCAGGCTGCACCCCCCGAGTCTTTGGGGAGCCGCTGGTGGAAGGACCGCCTTCTCAGCCGCGCAGCCGCGTGTGCAGTCCCGGATGCCTCTGCCTGTGCACACGCTCGGACACGCCCTGCACAGACACTTTCCACCCTAAGCCTATGGATTACTGCGTTGGGCTTTGGGGGAGAAAAAAGAAAGGAAGGGAAGCGTTGCTAGGCAACCAGCCAGGGGTTGCTATGGCATTTTGGAGAGCGCAGCTGGGCCAATCAGGGCCCGTGCAAGCGGGAGGAGGCGGCTCCAGGACACTGCAGAGGCAGGCGCTCGAGCAAGTGCCTGATGAATATTCATTGGACTGATTGAGGCAAAGTCAATTAACTACTTGACTGCTTGATTTTCCCCGGGCCCTGCTCCTTTTTAACTGTGTGGCCGCCGCCAGGCAGGGCTCCTGGGCTCTCCAGCCGGGTCCTGGGCTATCTCCAGCCAGGACTCGGCCACTGCGCTTTTGTCTGTCCTGGCCCTGACCCAGCACTTCCTGCTACATTCTTCTGCCACCTGCAGCTGGCCCCTTGCGCCCCTGTGAGAGTCCAGGTCCCCCAGGAGCCAAGGCAGTGGTGGGGGGTCCTCCAGGATGTGGTCTCTGCATTCATTCGTTCATTCCCTCTCTCCCTCACAGATTCACCAGTTATAGAGCATGGCCAGGGGAGCTGGGCCACGGGGAGTAGGGCCATGGGGAGCTGGGCCAGGGGAGCTGGGCCACGGGGAGCAGGGCCACGGGGAGCAGGGCCACGGGGAATTGGGCCAGGGGGAGGCAGACACGTGTCGGGGAGACACTCTCACAGCCGAGGAGTCTTCAAGGCACACTGGTGTTGGGGGTGGAGGTATGACGAAGGCCCATGGGCCTTGCCAGGGCCGGGGCTGCCCTGCTCAGCCCGGCTCTTTCTCGGCTCTGAGCAGTGGGTTTCTTCACCCCACAGTGGCCAAGAACAGTCAGGCAATACGAACAAGGGGCTGCCTGTTCCATCCAAGTGACTTCGCAGACGTGGCTGTGAAATTCAGTCACACAGTTAGCGGGGCCACATGACCGGGGGGGGGGCTCAGGGTGGCCACAGAGCCCGCCTGAGGGGAAGGGAAGGCTCCCCGCTGCAGCAAAGCCTTGCCTTGGTTTTCCTCTATTGTCCCCCATGAATTCTGAGATTTCTCATGTTGCCCCACACGATGCATGCACACAGCCCTTTCGACCATGTCGGAGGTGGGTCTGCCGTTGCATCTGCAGAGACCCTGCCTTGTTACCATCCATGCCCCCAAGACATGGCCAGCAGGAGACTTCCCGCTTCCACCCAGAGCCGGCAAGCATGTGCCCCTCGCCCCACGCCCGCCCCTGCCATCTCCCTCTCAGCCCGCAGCCCTGATGGCAGCCAGGGCTGGGCGAAGGAAGGGCCGGCCGGGGCAGGGGCCCCTCGGAGCCCCCGGAAGTGCCAGGCTGGAGGGTCCTGCAGGGCCAAGGTCAGATGGAGAGCACCTGGCCGGGCCCCCACCCAAGTCCAGGTGGGCTGGACCACGGGGTGCTCCGTGGGCGCAGACGTGGATGTCCAGCCTGCCCACCTCCTCTGCTCCTGGCTGCCGGGCAGGGGCAGGGTCCGAACATGGTCCTCCACACCCCACCAGCGAGGCTCATGAGCACCTGCCGTCCCGCCCGTGCCCTGGGTTATCCAGCAGCCCCTGGGGCCAGAGCAACCCCGAGAGGGGCAGGGCCTGCCCTTTGTGGAACCAAGGTGAGCTTCAGGGGTGGTGACCGTGCAGGACACAGGGACCCCACTCAGAGGGCCCCCCATCTACGAGGACCCCCACCTATGAGGACCCCCACCTAGAAGGGCCCCCCTTGGTGCAATGCTGGCTGCTGCCTCTAAATCCATGACCGCGCCAGGGGCCAGCCCTGCACTTTCTCCTCTTTTGTTCATTCTCCTTCACCAGCACTCCGCACGCAGCCCTTCCCTGGCAGCCAGCAGGGCCCGGCCTCCAGGCTCCTCGCACAGCACCGGCTCTTCCACCCCGAGGTCTGTCCAGGCTGCATTCCTCCTCGCGGCACGTGGCAGCCCGTGGCCTGCACCACACTCTCTGGCATTTCCGTTCTGCTCAGGAGCCACAGATCCTGCGGCCCGTCTTCTGTGGAGTTAAACGCAAGCTCCAGAGTGGGCGGCGGCCCCCCTGCACCCCGGAGGGTGGACCCAACCCCAGCACGGCCCGCCACGCACATCCCCGTGTGCCCATTTGGAGACCCCGCGCATCCAGGTGGGCAGCATGGGGGGAGCTGGGCAGGGGCCAGGCCAGTGCCCAGGATGCCCTACAGGCTCATACTGTTGAGATGCACCGACAGAATTGGGGGTACAGGCTGAAGCCACATCCTGTCCAGGCCTATAAATGGGCTCTCAGGCCCATCCCGGACCCCATGCCCACCCCAGCCCCTTGACCCACCACATCTACCCTTGGAAGACACAGAATGCCCAGCATTTACAAAACCGTCCCCTCGACCCACCCCTCAAGGACCCCACAAGTCACCCCTGAGGACCCTGTGGCTCTAGGCCATGTCCTAGCCCATGAGGGCGAGAAGATAGTGGACCGGGGTCCCAGGCGCAGAGCCCAGGGGCCAAGCAGCAGAGAAAGCACACCCTGCAGGGGCCCTGGTCTCCAGGGCAGGGGCCCAGCCTGGCTCGGCCGCCACAGCCAGGTGAGAACGTGGCCCCAGCCCACCCAAGCTCCAGAGGAGCCAGGAATCGGGTTTAAAATATTGGCAGCTATTTCAACTTACAACACAACTCTGTGTGTCAAACCAACATGCCTGAAGGCCAGGTCCAACCTGGAGGCCACCTGTCCCCATGTCTGCCTTGCAATACCCAAAAAACAATAAGCTCCTGGTAAACAAAACCACCATAAGAGCCATTGGTGAGCGGGCAGGTGGGCAGGCAGGGCACGTAGACAGGTGGGTAGGTGAGAGGGCAGCAAGTAGGGCAGGTGGGTAGGCAGGACAGGCCAGCAGTTGGGGCAGCCTGAGCTCAGCCACTGTGACCTTGGGGCAGCCGACCCCTTGGCACTGCTGGGGTTGAGGAGGCACAGACACTGCCCAGAGCTGTCCGCCCCTCACTGGGGCTCTTGCCCAGGCTGCAGGGCAGTGCCGGCAGGCATGCAGGGGGCACGCCTACCTGCGGGGAGCCCCTCCCACCCTGCTGCTCCTTTTCTGCAGCTCAGTGGGGTGCTGGGGGAGGCGCTGGGGCCTGGAGAGGCTCTGGCTTGTTGGTGGCACCCTGGTCCTGCCTGCCGAGCCTGCCCCGGGTCCTGCCCCACCCCAGATCGGACCGTGGTGCCCGGGGCTGCCACCTGGACTCAGCTCAGCACTGAGCTTCGCACACAGCAGGTGCTCAGTGAGTGCTTGTTAGGTGGGCCCTCGGCCCCAGGACTTGGAGACGTTGGGAGGGAGACAGACCAAGAGCCTCAAAGCCCAGTGTGGGCAGAGAGGGGGCTCCGAGGCCTGGCTGATTGGCAGCGAATGCCCTGCCCCCAGGAGGTTGGGGGGCTCAGGGCAAGTGGCGATCCAGGACAGAGGGCAGGGGGCGCAACACAGACCCTCCCCCCTCCATCTCGCACCCCTTCCCACAGGAACCTGGGGTTTGGGTCCCTCAGGAAGACAGGGTGGGACTGCAGCCTTGGGCACACGTGGCGGGCGGTGTGGGCCGTGTGGTCAGGGCAGTCAAGAAGTCCAAGGCTGGTCCAGCCACAGAAGACACTCCAGAGCCTCCGCCGCATGCTCCACACAGCACGAAGCCCCAGATGACCCCGCCTGGCCAAGCCGGCACCCTTGGGTGGAGTGGTCATGGCTTGAGGCACCACTGTCCACCCCGCCTCCCAGGCTGAGCAGGAGCTGCCCGTCCAGGGCCAGCACTTGGAGACAGGAGCCCAGGACAGGGGAGGGCTGTGGCTGGACCTGGCCTTGGGGTGCCAAAAATCCGAACAGGGAGAGCCCTGGAGAGCCCCAGCCCCTCCCTTGCCCTGCAGGTGGGGGTGCCCGAGGGGGTGCCCAAGGCCCAGGGCGCGGAGGGGGCAGATGGGGTGCACAGCTCCCCTGCGCTAGGCACCCCAGCCCAGGACTATGCGGCCTGAAATACGCATGCCGTGGGCGAGAGAGACAGTCCCGGGAGGGGCCTCACCCAAAGTCCCTGCCTACTGCTCGGGGCAAGGCCGCCCCGAGTCCCCACCAGCCCGAATCCGGGGCTGTGGGTCTGCTGTGTTGGGCAAGCCAGGAGGGGTCCTCCCTCCTGGGAGCCCTGGTTGGGTCATGGCCCCATCAGAGGGAAGGGTGGGTGGGCCAAACGGCCGCCAGGGGCCCATCCACGGAGACTCTGGGCAGCACCGTGGACAGCTCCCGGCCGCCAGGCTCAGCTCTGGGCAAAGCACCAGAGGGCGGGGCTGGCTGCACTTTCCGGGGGTCTTGGCTCCCCCCACCCTCAGGGACCATCATTATCTGCCTCTGGCAGGCGTCAGGGTCCAGCCGGCTCCCCCTGGGTGGCGACAGGAGCTCCTGGGGGCCGAGGGAGCCACGGCGCCAGCTACGGGTCCCTGGATCCCCCTTTCCGAGGGTCTCGACCTAGAAGCCAGCCTGGCATGTGAGCCGCCGCCTTTCTCCCTGCCAGCTGATCCTCGACGGGGTGGAGACCCTCCTAACGGGAGGAGCAGGGCCTGTTCAGAGCCTCCTGGGGCTCCTCAGAGGTTGTCCGTAAACGACAGTCACAAGCACAGCGGCCGCCACCCCCACCCTCATGGGGGCTGGCCAGCCACAGCGCCCCCACATGCTCTCACCCAGGTCTCCAGCCCTGGGGTCAGCGGTTGCCACTACCCCGTTCCACAGGTGAAGACCCTGGGGCTCAGGCCTGGGTCTCACCCAGGGCCTTGGATTCGGGAATCCACTTTTGGTGCCAGGCCTTGCCCAGGACTGGACACTGTCCTTAGGAGTGATGGCCACTTCTCCACGGCCACCCGTTCCTATGTCCAGAAGCAACAATGAGGAGCATCCAAAGGGCCCCCAAGGCACCTGCAGAAAGGGCCTCAAGCAGCCAGCAGAGCAAAACATCAGGAGGTAAGAAGAGAGAAGGCAAGGGGGAGGGAAGGGGCAGGGAGGGAGCAGGAGGGGACAGGGAGGGGACAGGAGGGGCCAAGTAGGGGCCAGGAGGGGCCAGGGAGGGGGCAGGAGGGGACAGGAGGGGACAGGGAGGGGGCAGGAGGGGACAGGGAGGGGGCAGGAGGGGACAGGGAGGGGCCAGGAGGGGCCAGGGAGGGGCCAGGGAGGGGGCAGGAGGGGACAGGGAGGGAGCAGGAGCGGCCAGGGAGGGGGGCAGGAGGGGCCAGGGAGGGGGCAGGAGGGGACAGGGAGGGGACAGGAGGGGCCAGGGAGGGGCCAGGAGGGGCCAGGGAGGGGCCAGGAGGGGACAGGGAGGGGGCAGGAGGGGCCCTTGAAACAGCACAGACCAGTGCCCCCGCCTGCAGCTCCCCTCACCCTCATGGTGGGGTCCTCCCCGCTTTCGTTTGCTGCGACTCAAGTGCAAGTCCAGCATGTTTCTCCTGGTGCCAGCATGAGCTGCACTCTTTGTCCCTGACACCAGCCTTCTTGCCTGGGCTGCAGGCCATGGCCAGGGCCGCAGAGGACGGACGCCAGGCTGCAGCTCTGGGCCTGGAGGCTTGGGGATGCCAGGGTCGGGGTGCAGAACCACCCGGGTGCGGGTCCCGGCTTTGGCCCCTCGAATCAAAGCCGCGGGCATCTGAGTAGGTGCAGGACGCGCCCCCCCACCAGGAGTCCCCAGGGTGCAGGAAAGGCCAGGGAGACCCACAGCTGCAGCTGGGAGGCCTCTGCCCGCGAGGCGCTTGCCCCTGACGTGTGTCGGGGGCCGTCCTGCTCCCCTGAATGGGATCCCTGGGCTGACAAAGTCCCACCCTGAGCCTCAGAGACCAGGGAGAATGGGTGGGAGGGGGCTTGAGGGCCAGCTAGGGGTGCGGGGTCCTCACTGCCAGGGGGCGTCCCCAGTCACAGGGCAGCTCCCCTCCTGCCCCGTCTCAGAGCTGACAGTTCCCATGCCGACTTCCAAGGAGCCGCGTACCAGCAGGTGGGCAGGGGGTGGGCAGGGGGGGAAGGGGGGAGGGCCCTCAGCGTCAGCCCAGCACTGCCGCCCTGCTGGTGGCGGGCAGAGCATGGCCAGCTGCCCACTCCACTCTGGCATGGGAGGCGCCACGGGGACAGGGACCTGTACAGAGGCGGCTCCTTCACTGCCCGCAGCTCCACCTCTTGACCTGTCCCCTCCTCTGCCCAGTCCCCTCCTCTCTGACCCTGGGCCCCTCCTCTCTGGCTCCATCCCCCCTTCTCTGCCCCACCCCCTCCTCTGGCCCCGTCCCCCTCCTCTCTGGCCCCATCCCCCTCCTCTCTGGCTCCATCCCCCCTTCTCTGCCCCATCCCCTCCTCTGGCAGCGTCCCCCTCCTCTCTGGCCCCGTCCCCCTCCTCTCTGGTCCTGTCCCCTCCTCTCTGACCCTGGGCCCCTCCTCTCTGGCTCCATCCCTCCTTCTCTGCCCCACCCCCTCCTCTGGCCCCGTCCCCCTCCTCTCTGGTCCTGTCCCCTCCTCTCTGGCCCTGTCCCCCTCCTCTCTGGCTCCATCCCCCCTTCTCTGCCCCACCCCCTCCTCTGGCCCCGTCCCCCTCCTCTGGCAGCGTCCCCCTCCTCTCTGCCCCTGTCCCCTCCTCTGGCCCCGTCCCCCTCCTCTCTGGCCCCATCCCCCTGGCTCTGTGCCCCATGGCCCCCTGCCTTGATGGTGAGTGCTGAGCTTTGCAGTCAGGCTCTGGCTCTTTCTAGTTTTCATTCCTTCTGGCCCCGCTCCAGGAAGGTAGGCAGCTCTCAGGACCGCTTTTCCTGCCCCGGCCCTGCCAGGTGGGCCCTGGACCCTGGGGAGCTGCCTCGGGAGCAGCGGCTCCTGTCCCACCTCTGCCCACCAGGCCAGCCCCACCCAATTCTGCCCACACGGCCCCTTCTCTTCCACCTGACCCGAGTGACTAGATGCGTCTCTCCCTCCTCGGTCACCTGGTGGAGACTTCAGAGTCTCCCACTCGGGTCTGGAGGTCAGAGAAGACCCAGCGACACGTTCCTTCCTGGCACAGAACAGTTCTCTCGCTCGAGGTCCTGGCAAGAAGCAGGTGCAGCCTTGGGCTGAGTAACTTGAGACTTTAAAAGAGGCCTGGGCGGCTCGAGGACAGCTCAGGACAGAACAGCACCCTGGGGCTCTGAGGAGGTGTGCAGGCCCAGGAGCCAGACCCGAGGAGAGGCCACCGGGTAAGGGCCGCGGCCGCCCGATCCAGCCGGCCGGCAACCACCCTGCCAGGAGGGCATGGAGATCCGTGTCCTCACTCCCCCTCCTCCTTCAAACCTCTGGGGCCTCTGCCAGCAAAGCCAGCCAGGAGCCAGGAGGGAGGCGCCCACAGAGGCAGGGCAATGGCACACTGCAAGTGGGAAAGAGCAGCTCTTGGCAGTCACTTATACTTTAGTGAGAATTAGTGTCTAAGACACTTTGCAAAGGAAGGGACGGCGACAGAGGAGGCTCGGGAGGCAGCAAAAGACAGAGCTGCCCCAAGTGGCAATAGATGTCTTTCACCCATTCATTTTTTTTTCCCCACTCTTTTTTTTTTTTAATTTATTTATGCGCCCCGCCCCCCATTGTTGTGCGATTGCTGGCTGTCGGCTCTCTGTGTGTTCTTCTGTGTCTGCTTGTCTTCTCCTCAGATGGCACTGGGAACTGATTCCAGGACCTTCCGGAGTGGAGAGAGGCACTCAATCTCTGGTGCCACCTCAGCTCCCTGGTCTCTTGTTGTCCCTCCTGTGTCTCTTTTTGTTGCGTCATCTTGCTGCACCAGCTCTCCACTCAGGCCAGCTCGCCACGCAGGCCAGTTCGCCTTCACCAGGAGGCCCAGGGAATCGAACCCTGGACCTCCCATATGGTAGACAGGAGCTCAATCACTTGAGCCACATCCGCTTCCTTTCCCCACTCATTTTTAAATTTAAGTAGCTGCATTTTAAAGAGATCTTTATATTTTCACGGTTACTGAAAAAGCATTACTGTTTGCCCTAAATAAACAATAACTTTGAAATGGACACAATTCAAACAAAATAGCTGCATTCAACTCTCCCCCCCAACCCCCCACCTCCGTCCTGAGGCCTGATGGAGGCTGAGGCTGCACCTGCCCTCACGGCGGAGAATGAGGGTCCGAGATGAACAGATGTTCTCCCTGCACCCTCTCCAGGGTCCTCACCCCAGGCCCTGGGACTGCCGGCAGCCCCAGCAAAGGCTCCCCTGCAACGACCGCAGCCACACTACCCGCCACGCCCATAGGCAGCTGGGGGCCGATGCAGGGTCAGCTCGGCAGGCAAGAGAGCAGGGCGAGGCCCCTGCTCGGCTCAGGCCCGGGGACCCCCACTTCTACCCCGAGGCTGGTCCTTGCCTCTTCTCCAGGAAGACACAGGGCTGCGTCCCTCCTTGGGACAAAGGTGTGTGTTCCAAGGCCATCGGAGTGCAGACCTTCTCCCCAGTATGAGGCCCTCCCTGTGGCACTGGGTTCGTGGGGCCCCCTGGGGGAAGCAGGAGGGTGCTCCATCCCTAAGAGCAGACACAGCTCCGGGGAGCCCCAGTCCTTCCTCAGCGGCCCCTCCAAGGAACCCTGCTTCCTGCTGGAATCACGCAGAAGAGGAAGCTGGGCGGTGCTTGGATTCTAGAGGAAATGGGAGCCAGGGATCTGGGAAGCAAGAGAGGGCTGTGGGGAGACAGATGGGGGTGAGGGGAGAAGAGAGGGGAGACAGCGGTGCAACGAGATGGCAGGGTCTCCGAGGGGAGGGGCTGGGAGGAGGCCACGAGGGGGGCCTGGAGGGAGGGGGCAGGGCAGAGCGGGGAGGGCAGGAGGGCCGCGGGGACCAGCGTGGTCTGGACCCCGGTAAGCCCTCCAAGGCCGCTCCTGCTGCCCCCCGCCCAAGCCAGGGCTCCTCCATTATCTGTGGGGCCAGCCCAGCCTCCCCGGCGGCCTCCATGGGGTCCTCACAGTGGGGACTCTGGGCACTGCAGGAGTCCCAGCAGGGGGTGTCGCACCAGGCCGGAGCTGCCTCGGGGGTGGGGTGGGCGCTGCGCTGGGCAGGAGAAGGGGACTGCCTGAGGGGCGGACCACTCCCCCACCCTGGGGTCTGGACAGTCTCCCCTCCCCCGCCCTTCAGGCCCTCCAGGAGGGAGGAGGCGACGGGGCAGAGCCCCCAGCCCACATGGACTTGAGGTGGCTCATTCCCCAGCGAGGGCCCAAGAGACAAATGGGGGGGGCAAGGGTCCAATGGAGGGAGACCCCAGGGCCTGGGAGTGTCCCTGCCCCCAGATTCGACAAGGTCCAGGTTCAAGGAAAAATGAGTGGACCCAGCTAGCTGGGGTCCTCAGCCACCTGCACTCACAGGCCAAGCAGCAGGGGTCCCTGGCTGCTCGGAGAACAGGCTCTGGGCTTTCTGGCTCTCCAGCCCCCAGTTTCACCAGTGGTTTCTAGAGGGCAGTCTGGGGGAGTCCCTCACACAGCTTCCCAGGAGTAATCTACTGATGCCAAGGTCTCCGGCTGGAGCCAGCAGGGGCCAGCCAGGGTCCCCCCGGGGTCCCAACCTCACCACACCCCCCGGGAACCCAGGCTGGGACCACGAGGAATAGAGAGCTGCTTCCCCCAAAGCCAGGGCCCAGCCCTGTGGGGGGGTAGCCCTGGGGTAGGCTGAGAGGCCCCGGGGGAGGGCGACCAAGCTGGTGGGGGAGGGAATCACCAGGCGCCCCTGGAAGATGGGAGGAGGGACGTTGGGGCCAACTGGGAACATTCCTAGAGGCAAGCTAGGCCCCTGGGGAACAAAGGGCCGTTCCCGCCGCTCCTGGCCAGGCATCCAGCCCGGTGCCCCTTTCCCGCCAAGCGCCCCACCGGCCAGACCGCCTGCGTCCTCAGCCCTCCACTCTCTCCAGCCCAGGCCCCCTGTGCTCACCTGGCCTCCTGCAGGGACCCCTCTGCGCTGCCCTCGGGGCGCACACCCAGCATCCATCTCTGGGGCCCCGAAACCCTGACGATGAGCCGCTTTCCTTGGGCTCACCAGGGACTCTGCCTCGGGGGCGATTGGCCCAGCGTCCTTCAGTCCATTTGTCCCTCTCTGCAAGGAAGGGGAGGAGGGGTCGAGGGAGGGGAGCGGGAGGGAGAGCACGGCCTCATTTCCATGCGGCCGCCCCAGGCCGTGAGGCCCTTGCCCATTGTCCGCCAGCCTGGCTCACAATCGCAGGCTTTGTGGACGCCCCTCTCCCGCCTCCCCCACTCAGTCATGGCAGGGGTCCCGCCCCCACCCCCACTTCTGCTTCCAAAGGATGAGAGCCCCGAGCAGTGGGAAAGCAGGGGAGGACCGTACCCACTTCGGGCCAGGCCACCCAAGTCTGAGGTCTCCAGGTGGAGACCCAGGGCTCTGAGCTGGGGGGTGGGGGTGCACTGTTCTCCCGGCACCCCCTAGTTATATACGGTGGCGCAGCCAGGTCGGGTGGGGCCCCAGAAGGAAGGGCGCCTGGGTCCTGGGCCCATGGGGCACCTGGGGACCCTCACCCCCTTTGGCTCAGGTGCGGCCACCTCTCTGAGCCTCAGTCCCGCCATTGAGGGGTGGGGCAGGGACCCCTGTGCTGAGCACGGGCAGACCACCACCGAGAGGAGCGCCAGGGGGCCTGGGGGTGAGGCTGGGCGGGGGCTCTGAGCGCCCTCCATTGCTCAAGTCAGACCCCAGAGGCTGTGGGACAGGGGCTGCCACAGGACCCTTCCCCAGGTGCCCACCTGCACTGCGGCCCCTGACCTCCGACGTCCTCCCCAGCCATGCCAGGCTGCGAGGGTGCTGAGGGGTCCCAGGCGGCCCCAGAGCCCCCCACTGCTCCCCCCCCACGGAGAAGGGCAGAGGCAAGGGAGGGGGGCCAGCTGCTCCCAGATGTGGCCTGGCCCCTCCCCTTTCTGGAGGAATGACAGGCCTCACGCCCGGAGGGGGCGGAGTGACTAGGCAGCGCGAGCGGAAAGGGAGGGGGCGCTGCCCGGGTTTCTGTTGATTTGTTGAATCCCACGCTCTCCGCAGTTTGCACAGAGCGCCGAGGGGAGGGCCGGGGGGCGGGGGCTCGGCCGCTTCCCTCCCGGCCTCCTTCCACGCCGCCGCGGAAGCCACCTGACCCGCCGGGAAGTTGCCGGCCCGCGGCGGCGGGTCCTTTGTGCGCCCCGAGGCGGCCCCCTGGAGCCGGGCGCCGCCTCCCGCACCCCGCGCCCCCGGCCCCACGTCCCCGCGGAGCTGGCAAAGAAATAAACCCACAAACAAATCCTCTGAGTGCTCGAGCGAGCCGGGGCGTGGGGAGCGTCGGCGAGAAGGCGCGGGGAAGGCGAGTCTGGGCCCGAGGCAGCAAGTCCCCCCAGCCTCCGGGGGCCACGAAGGCCCCTCCGGGGGTGCAGAGGGCAGGCGGGGCCCCCTTTCCCGCCGGGCACGTGCTGCTCAGCTCCACCCCCAGCCCAGGGCGGGAAAGGAGGGGGCGAGCCCGAGCCCGGCCGGAGCGCACGACTCCCAGAGGCGAGCAGAGCCCGAGGACACGCGCCCGGCTCGGCTGGGCCCAGCGCCGCCCGCCCGAGGGACGGAGCGTGAGCTCCGGCCCCCTCCCCAGCCCACGGTAAGGCGGGCAGAACAGCAGGGCAGGCCTGGGAGGGCGTGACCCTTCCCGAGCCCCGGGCGGGAGGCCGCCCGGTTAGGAAGAGGCGTGCTCCGCAAGAAAGATTCTGGATCCGAAAACCTGAGGCGCCGAGGCGGGGGTGGCTGGGGGGCCTTCCCCTCTAGAATTCAAATAAGCTTCAAGTGAGGTGGAAGTGGGGTGGTCGGGATAGGGGCTGGCTGTCTGCCCTCGCGGGACCCTCTGCCCCACCGACCCTGCGTGGGAAGAGGACGGGAAAGGCTGGGGGCCTCTGGACCGAAAGAGGCGAGACGTGGGCTCGGGCTCGGCTTCAACACCTTGGACAGCGGAGCCCCGGCCCGCCACATGGGGACCCGGCCCGCCGCGTGGGGACTCAGCGCCGGTGCCCGGCTCCCGGCAGGGTCTCGAAGCCGAAACTGAAGCTGCCTGAGGTGCCCCACCCTCGACGCCGTGTGCTGTCGGCGTCTGCAGGCCCGGGCAGCTGCCCGAGCTAGGGGCTGGGGGTATCGCGAAGGTTGGGGGGAGGGAAGGCTGTGTGTGCGAGTCGAGAGGGGAGGGCCATCTCTGACACCTGCCAAGAGTGAGGGATTGCGGCTGGGGACGCTCAGGCTGGAGCCGCAGGAAAGGGGGAGGGGCGCCCGGCCGCGGGATGAGACCTGAGTGGGGAGGGGAGGGGGCAGAGCCACACCGGCTGATCCCCTCCCAGCTGGCACTCCCGGCTGCCAGTAGGGCTGGGGGGGCCGACAGGGGGTCCTGTGCTGGGGAGGAAGGCAAGGCCGGCTCCAGAGCAGGGAGGGTCACCTGGCGTGGCTCCGAGGACTGATGGCCCAGGGGCTGGGTGGGCCCACGGGGCAGGAGAGGTGCACAGGGGCAGGCTGGCTGGCCAGGGCCGGGGCCTGGAGGGGTCCTCCTCGGTCTCTATGCTGGGAACAAAGGCCTGCGAGGGAGCGTGTGTGACCAGGCGGCCCACCCCGGCCCTAGAGGGACGGACCCACCGCGTGGAGGGCTCCGTGGAGCAGGCGCTGGCTCTGCTGTTGGGTTGTGGGGTGCTGTCGCCTGGGCTTTCATGCTCCTTGTGGGCCAGGGAGCAGGAAGACAGCCCTGATGCCTCTATCTCCCCTCCACCAGGGCAGGGAGCTGCTGGGCCTGCCAGTCAGCACGGTGCGCTCTCCTCGAGCCCCTTTCCTTACCGCAGGAGTGAGTCTGGGGGCCTGTGCGGCCGCTCGGGGAGGCGGGACCTGTGAGCTGAGCCGAGGAGTGTGTGGATGGGAGGGGCGGTGTGCAGGGGCCGTGAGTCCGCGGTGGGTGCCTGAGGGGGTGACTGGGCAGTGTGCAGACGAGGTGTGGCTGGCGAGAGGCACAAGGTTGTGTGCAGATGTGCGGCCAGAGGGGCTGTGTGCGCATCCACGGAACGTGCGGGTGGGCTGCGGGGCCTGTGAGGGGTTTGTGCGCGCGAGAGACAGAGGTATTTACTTCCGTGGGCTTACGTGGGCCGCAGGGCCCCGGGTACCGTGAGGGCACTCGAGGGCGGCGTCCGTGAGTGGAGGAGCGCGCGGGCGGCACCGAGCGCGCAGTGTGTGTGCGCGCGTGTGCGCGGCGCGCGTGCCCCGCAGTTCTCAAGGACACCTCGGGGAGGCGGCGGCGGACCCGGTGTCCGGGTGACGTCACCGCGCGTTCCAGTGATAATCGCCCGGTGCCGAGCCGAGCGCGGATACGCGCGGCGGCAGCGGCGGCGGGCGCCGGGACAGTAGCACCCAGGCCGGGCTAGGCAAGCCGGAGCCGGTCGCCCGCAGCGGAACCCCGAGGACGGCTGGCTCCCAGCCCGCCCGCGTCGCTCGGGTACTTGGCCCCTTTTGCATCGTCCTCCGCTTGCCAGCCGCTCACGCTTGCCCTGCGGTCCCCGCGCCCTCCTCGGCGCTCCTCAGGGCTTCTCCGTCCGGGGCAGCGGCGTGTAGGACCCGTGGGCACCGAGGAGGAGGCGGGAAAGGGCGGCGCTGGGAGCAGAAGCGGTGGCGGCCGAGGAGCACCAGGTGGCGGCGGCAGCTCCCGCCCGGGACCGGTAACTGCGCTCTGGGCAGGGCTAGGGCAGCGCCGGGGCGAGCCGGAGAGCGGCCTCGCCCCGGTCTCCAGTCCATCCCTCCAGGAGCGGCTCGCGCGCGGGCTGGACGTGCTCGCTGGGTTGTAAAAGAGACTGGCTTTCGTCTCCGAGCATCGAGAGTCTTTATTTTAACCAGGCTCGGTGAGCGCTCGTGGGTCGGGCGGGGGAGGGGAGCGCAGCAGGGGGAGGGCAGCTGCGGAGAAGCTCCCGCTGCCGGGTCGCAGCGGGCTCTGCGCCCCTCGGCTGCCCGCGGGAGGCGACACACGCGCGCACACAGCCGCTCGCTCGCCCACTTGGCTCCTGCGCCTCCCTCGCCGCGATTCCGCAGGGTTCCAGGCTCCGAGGACGCCCCGAGAGGCTTGCTTCCCCGCCCCCCCTGCTGCGGAAGGGAAGAGTGGGCTTCTTGGAGTTGGGGGCGGACCGGGTCTGGAGCCCGAGGAAGCACCGTCTGCTTAGTGCAGCGCCTCCCACCCGCTGGCACGGCGAAGAAGTCGGAGCGTTCGCGCCCCTCGGAGAGGACCCCCCGCAAGCGGGAGCCGCGGCCCCGACCCCGGCTCGGCCACTCGCCGCCCGCCGCAGCCCTGAGGGCCCCTCTGCGTGTTCACAGCGGACCTTGATTTAATGTCTACACAATTAAGGCACGCGGTGAATGCCAAGAGAGGCGCCTCCGCCGCGCCTTTCTCATGGAAATCGCCCGCGAGAGGAAGGCGAATCCGGCCCCCGGCGGCCCCTAGCCGCGGACAAATCCGGCGAACAATGCGCCCGCCCAGAGGGCGGCCCAGCTGCCCCGCCGGGGATCTGGCCCGCGGGACACAAAGGGGCCCCCACGCCTCCGACGTCGCGGGGCGGATGGGGCGACGGAGGGGGAGGCCACCGCCCGGGCGTGGTTGCGGCCACACGGCCCCGGCCCCCGGCCACGTGTGTCCCCGAAGGGTCCGTAGAGGGCGGCAGGGACC
The DNA here is from genome assembly GCA_026826555.1 of Tolypeutes matacus. NCBI lineage: Eukaryota > Metazoa > Chordata > Mammalia > Cingulata > Chlamyphoridae > Tolypeutes > Tolypeutes matacus. The sequence goes on along the minus strand of JAKSZT010054278.1, from coordinate 244,629 downwards.
CCGGAGGGCGTCCGAGGAAGTGCGGGGGTCGGAGACAAAGGAGGGTCCGCAGGGAGCGACGGGGCGGGGGGAGCCCGGCGGGGAGGGACGCGCCGGGGAAGACGCGGCCGCGGCGCGGGAGGAAGCGCGGGGTCCCGGCGGCGGCGGGCAGGGCGGGCGCTGTCCGCGGTGCTGGCGGCGGGGGCGGCCCCGAGAGCCCGGGAAGCCGCGGCGCGCGAGCCGGGTCCGGCCCGAGTGTCCCTCTCGCCCAACCGCGGGCGCGCTGGGCAGTTGTCATAGCAACGAGGGAGGGGTGGGGTGGGACCTGAGGTCATTGCAAATCCTGCCCTTCCTCAGTCCTCTCGCCGCGGGGCGCGGCGTGGGGGCGGCGCCCACGGAGGACCCGGCACGGCCTCCGCGCCTCCGACCTGGGCCCGCGTCCACTGTCCACACAGGACAGGTGGGTGCTTCGGCGCGCATCCCGCCCCCAAACCTCGCGCTCGGCCGTGCGAGTCTGGAGGCACGAGAGGCTCTGCAGCCAAGGGAGAAAGCGACAAATTCCAACCCCCCCCCACCATCTGCAGCCGCAGTGACACCCACTCCGCTTTGCTGCAGGGATTTTTTTTTTTCTGCTCTCGGAAGCCAGCGCCACCTGCCGGCGTCCTGGCACCCCTCCGCTCGCTGGCACCTCATCCTCCCTGCCACCCGCCCCATCCCGCGTCCCCAAGAAAGGTCGCTCAGCTGCAGTGCCCTGTGACCCCGGGGCAGACGGGCCAGCAGGGTGAAGGCTCAGTGGAGGAGAGCACCCCCAAGCACCCTTGCCCCTTCCCGCAAGCCCCCAGCCCTGCGTCTGCAGCTGTGCAGCTTTACCTCTTAACTGGGTCAAGGATGGAGAGCCCCCTCTGCCAGGCTCCCAGCCTGAGCAGGGGCCTGGGTCTCCCCGGAATTCTCCCAGCTCCAGGCCCAGGGCACAAAGCAAACAAACCAGGACAAAAGGAGCAGGGACCACTTGGGTTTCAGGCACTGGCACCTCAGCACCCCCCACCCCCAGCCAAGGCACCAGGGGTAGGGGTGCTCAGGGGAACCCACCTCCCTGCCTCCTCGTCTCAGCTCAGACCCTCCACCCCAAGACCCAAGTAGAAGCCCCGGGGGGTCTCCATCTTCGCCCCTCTACCCCTAAGTCGGTCAGACGCAGAGACAGCCCTGCAGGATGGGTGGGGGGCAGCCCCAGCAAGCCCACAGCACACAGCAGGGCTGGCCCACAGCCCGGAGCTTGGTGTGAGGTGCCCTTCTCCTTTCCTGCCGGGGGATGAGGACGTATCGTTCAGACAGCGTCAGCAACCTCCCCGAGGGGCACTTCTGATCTTGGGGAGGGGGAGGAGCCCATCGGAGGCTGCTCTAGGACCATGCCGAGGGGACTTGGGGGAGGCTGGCAGCCCCTGGTCTGGGGGCATCTCTGCCAGGTGTGGGGAGTGTGGCCCTCCACTGGGGCTGCTCAGATCCTCCTTCGACCCTCCAGCCTGGGCCTCCCCTGGGAAGGAAGGCCCTGCTCTTCCCCTGTGCCCGGCTTTGGGGGCCAGGACCCGCCTTGCACCACCTCCCTTCCTGGACACTGGGCTCCTGGTGCCCAGGGGAGATTCCTCGCTGCCAGCTGGCCAGGCAATCCGGGTGAGGACAGGCCAGAGGCCCACGGCTGAGGAGTGGCCAGGGCTCTGTGGGTCTCCAGTGGGGAACCCCTGGGAAGAGCTCCCTGGGCCCTCCCCAAAAGAAGACCCAAAGGCACAGTGCCCCAAAGCCCCCTGCCTGGGAGGAGGGAAGTGTCGAGGTCCCAGCAGGCAGGGGGCTCAGAGGGAGCCTTGGGGCCTGCAAGCCCTCCAGGGCGGCAGCAGACCTTGGGGAGGCCCCGTGCTGCAGCCTGCACCCAACAGCGCCCCAAGTCCATACTGAGCTCCCCCTCCTTCACACCCGCCCACATCCGTGCACAAGCACTCACACATACTTGCTCACTCTCCCTCACACACACTCGCTCATACTCCCACTCGCACACCCCCAAACAGCACCGTCTCCACTCCAGGGAGGAGTGGGTGGGGCGTCGGTCCAGGAGAAGGCGGGGAGGGGGCCCACAGCCCAGGGTTGCAACAGCTTTTACTGGGTGGAGCCGGCCTGGCAGACAAGAATGTTCCCTGCAGCCAGGCCGGGTCCACAGGCGGCCAGCCTGGGCCGTCCAGCAGGGGACCGCTCCCCAGCGGAAGGAGCAGCCGGCAAGCCCAGCAGAGGGCCTGCCCAGGATCCTCCCCTGGGCTGAGAACTTTCCTGCCCCCAGGCCTCCTCCTCCTTAGGACCCCCCCCGTGGAGTAGCCCCCCTGCCTGCGGTGGCCTCGTGGGCCCCTCCTTGGACGGGAAGAGCCGCAGGGACCCGGCGGTGGCCGGGCCAGGGAGGCCGCTGCCGTCCTCACTCGCAGACCCCTTGGCCCCATCGACCTCACTGGCCCACAGCCCCCCATTGTGGTGAGCTTCGAGAAGCCCTGAGCTCCCTCTCCTCCACCCCAGACCCGGCCTGGGTCTTTGGCCAGGACAGAGATGAGGAGATGGGCCCTCTGCACTTGGCCATCATGTGGGCACTGGTAGCGGGTGAACGTCTGATGCCCACACTGGGAGGCCGTGCCAGGACCTTGAGTGCCAGAAGTGCTCCCTAAGGGAGGGGGCGGGTTAAAGCAAGAAAATGGGGAGCGGATGTAGTTGAGTGGTTGAGCACCTGCTTCCCATGTACGAGGTCCCATACCTCCTAAAAAAAAAAGAAATCAAGAAATGAAGATGAAAACAAAACACAGCAAAAAGAAAAAAAGGAAGACATGAGCGTGGTAAGGTGCCTCCCCCCATTATTAGGGGCTGAGGGAGAAGATGGAGAGGGACCTCGCCTCGCAGAGCGAGGGGCAGAGGGGCCTGCGTCTGCCTGGGACCCCATCTTGGGCACGGGTGGCAGGGCCTCCGCAGACACACACTCAGGAACCTTGCTGTCCCCAGGGGTGACTCGGGGACACCCCCAGTGTCAGTGGAGCCTGGGTGCGCCCTCCGTGCTGGACACCCCCTGCGCCCAGGCCCTCCCCATCCCTGACAGCACCAGGCTCCCCAGGCGCGTTTCATCCTCTGTGAAATGGAAAGAATAAAAACAGAGCATCTCCTGGGATACCCAGGATATCCTAGTGGGGAAGTGGGTAGGCAGGAGAGGCTGGGCCAAAGGGGAGAGGGACCCCGTGGGGTCCCAGAGAGGCTGCCCCTGGGAACCTGGTCTGCCCTGGCACCCCACCCTTGTCCTGTGCAGGGCCTTGGCCAATTCATTGCAGCAGCCACAGAGCCGGCTGCACACTTGCACTTCCAAGCTCCATAGCCCCCACCCCAAAGTCTGCTTTCAGCAAGTGGAGGCTTCCCCGAGCCCCACCCCGGCACCTTGCCATGGAGTGGCAGGGCGGTGCCAGGGAACAGGGACCGAGAACACAGTCAGAAGGGGCCCCTGCTCTGCCAGCCAGTTCCACAGACCCTCTGGTGGGGGTGGGGCCAGCTGGTGGCAGAGGACAGCGGAGCCTCCCTGCAGCCTAGGCAGGGCAGGGCAGGGCAGTTGAGCCAGGTGGAGATGCACAGCTAGTCTTGCTTATTGGGGAGCTGGGCTCCTTTTGGATCCTCGGCCAGTTTCAAGAGATGCATTCAGGCTGCCCCCAAAATGCCCAGGGACTCCCTGCAGTCCCTCCCCACCTCCAGCCTGGCCCCCGGGTTGACACCAGGAGTTCTGCACACTCTGGGAGGGTCAACCCAGGGCCGCTGCAAACCCACACACGAATAACCTGCAAGGCCCAGCTGGCTCCGTCCTCGCTCAGAAGAGCAGCACGGTCAGTTCTCCCCAACAAACCACCCAGACTCCAGGCAGGTCCAGGCAGGGGGCTCTCCCTGCCGTGCCCATGCCCACCACACGAGGGCACCTCAGAGACGCTGATGAAGGACACTAGTGGCCAAGTTGGCCTCAGGGAGAGCTTGGAGGTCATCTGCATGAGCAAGGAGGCTGATGGGGGAAGGGGCAACTCCAGGGCAAAGCCACTGCCCCCTGCCCCAGTGCACCGCAGAGGAGGGGGTGAAGGGGGGCCCTCTGCACACGGGGATGCTCTCCATTCACCCATTCCTTCATTCAGCAGATATTTCTGAGCCCCTCCAAGGAGCCTCGCTATAGGTCTTGCCACGGTCTGGGTGGGCCTGAAGAGGGCGGGACCCTGATGGGCAGAGAAGGTAACAGCTCCTGCAGTGTGCCCAGGAGCCACCCATGGGGCACCAGCATGTGGGCTCAGACACCCATCTGGGCTCACCCAGGTCCTTTCCTCCACTGTGCATCAGTTTCCTCATCTGTGACATGACGGGCCTTGCAGGTTCAGACATGTTCACATGGAGTAACTGAGCAGTTATCACCATCACCACCACCATCATCACCACCATCATCACCATCACCATCACCACCATCATCACCATCACCACCACCACCACGACCATCACCACCATCACCACCACCACTATCACCACCATCACTGTCACGACCACCACCATCACCATAACCACCACCACCACCACCACCATCACCATCACCATCATCACCACCATCATCACCATCACCACCATCATCACCATCACCACCATCACTGTCATGACCACCACCATCACCATCACCACCATCACCATCATCACCATCACCACCATCACCATCACCATCATCACCACCACCATCACCATCACCACCACCACCACCACATCACCACCATCACCATCACCACCATCACCATCACCATCATCACCACCACCATCACCACCACCACCACCACATCACCACCACCATCACCACCATCACATCATCACCACCACCACATCACCACCATCACCACCACCACCACCATCACCACCACCATAATTACTATCATCATCACCATCACCACCATCATCACTATCATCACAATTTCAACCTTGCAGTCTAAGACCATGTCAACTCCCTCAAACTAGTCCTGCCTTCAGTTCTTTAAAGCAGTAGAGAGGAAGGCAACAGCCAAACAAAGGTCTCCAAGTGCAGCCACCAAAGGTCACTCAAAAAACCTATTTGTTCCAAAAAGGGTGACCATGTGCTAAGGACATGGGGGTGGGGTGGGGACAGTGATGGGGCTGGGCCAAGAGTTTAACATAAAGAAACACGGGGGGAATCAGTGATAGATCAGCTGGGTGACTGACACTCAGGTCCCCCACCTCTGAGGCTAGCCCCAATCAGGGTCACTCTCTCATGCCAGAGAGGCCCCCAGCCATCACTGCCCAAGCAGCCCCAACCCAGCTGACCCTTATAGGGCAGTTCCCAATGTCCCTTCCCCACCCCACACAGCCCCTGGGCAGCCAGGCTCCTGCCAGCTCATGGAGAGGCAGTGCATGGCCGAGGGTAGGACCAGTGGGCGGCTCAGGCCTGGGCTGGGCAGAAGCATCCACCCAGGGCCTTGGGGGCTGTCCCTCAGCATCCCACCGCTGGCTGCATCCCACTCAGCAGCACCTGTGCCCTCACCCTCCCAGCCCACGGCCTCCTACGGCGGTACCTGCTGGGCCCAGGCTTTTCCATCCGGGGCTTTCCCTGGCTCCTGGCCCTGGGCTCCCCTCCGCTGCCCTGCCCTCAGGCTCCTCCCCCAGGGCCGCGACCTCTCCCCGGAGCTGCCCAAAGCCTGTGCCTGTCCAGCCACCAGGTCCTGCCCACTGACCCCTGCTATGGGGGGTCACAGGCGTTGCCTCCCCCCACAGTCCCCTCCTCACTCCCCATCTCTTCTGCAGACCCCCCACCCACCTCTGCCCTGGGGCTCCTGCAGCACAGACCCTGGAATGGGTCCCACGACTGCTGTGTAGAGGTCAGAGTGCTTTGTCCCCCAGGTCTCCAGCAGCCCAGGAAAAGGACTGTCACCGAGCCCCGTTTCCTGTGAAGGCAGCACGCAGGGGCTGTTTTGTTCCAGTTTCCAAGTGAGTTTAGGTGGGAGGTGGGCAGTGGGAGAGGTCCTGAGAGACCTGAATGGGGGACAAATACATGCTATGCTGGACATGCTCCCCGAGGGGGCAAGGGTCTCAGCCTTGAGTTGCTCTCAACCTCCTCAAGAAACCTGGACATGGGCCCTGATGGGGGTGGGCAGGAGCCGGTCACCTCTGGTCAGCAGCGGCAGTGGCTGACTCAGGGCTCAGGCCTGGAAGCTCAGGGCCCCACCGGGCCACGTGGGGGTTTTGCCTACAGCTCTTAGCATCTGGGGACCTGGGGGGAGAAGCCACAACAATCCCGGCTTTCCAGATGGTCAGGGCAGGGCCACTGCATTAACACCTTTCTGGTCAGGGCAGGCTCTTGGGAGCAGGACACTTGTGACAGCTGGTCACTGCGGTGCCTCCCGCAGGGCACATGGCCGAATGGCCTGGCCATGGAGACCCTGGGAGCCTCTGCCCAGGAGCCACCATCCAGGCCTCCCTAGCCAGTGACAGGCACCGCGCCCCTGGGCAGCCGCCAGCCAGACCCAGAAAGTCCCTTGCGGCTCCTGCAGCCAAGCAGTGGGCATGAGTTCCCAGGGAGCCACTCAGCCAAGGGGCAGACCCAGCCCACAGCACCCACCCCAACCCGGCTCCCCCGCCACCGCGGTGTCCCCTCGCCCACTCTCTGCACACCTCCCCAGGGCCCCCAGGCCAGACCACCCCCCCGGGGCTCTCTCCCTCCTGCCCTCGCCGCAGCTTCTGCCCGGCCCTCGTGGGCCCCTCCCTGGCTAACCTGCCACTCTCTGGGGTCTTCCTCGCCCCAGAGGCACATCCAAGGGCCCCCGACTGTCCGCAGCTGAAGCAGCTGTGGGCGACAAGCCATGGGGCACCCCAAGCTGTCCCCATGGTACTCCCCTGGCCCAGTGCCACCAGAAGGTCCAGGTGCTTTAGTGCAGGTCCCGTCCGGGAGCAGCCGACAGACACCTCAGACGAGGACAACTCAAGGTGGGCTCGCGACAGGACCCATATACGAAGGAGCAGGGGTGCCCGGGACCCCATGAAGGGCGGTGGGGGCGGGGGCGCTGGTGGGAGGATGGAGAGACCCGGCGGGCCTTGCCCTGCGTTTGCGTTGCGTGTTACCCCCGAAAGAAACACATACGCTTGCCCCCCGGCGCCTGGGGTGCTGCCTCCCGAGCCTGGCTGCCCAGCCGGGGCCGTCGGCCCCCCCGCCCCGCGATGCTGCGGACAGCACCGGCCACCCGGCAGGCCTGGCCGTGGACGCGTGTGGTGGCGGGGGCTGCAGCCGCAGGGGCCCAGGGCGGGCCCAGGGCACACGCCGCTTGCTCCTGAATGACAGAACACGCGCCGCACGCTCGCACACATGCACTCCCTGGTGTCGGCTCATGCTCACGTGCGCCCTCTCACGCTCTCACACGTGCTGGCACAGCAGCTCACGGGCGCTCACGCACACTCGCTCACAGGCCCTTAGGCACACTCTCGCGCACACACACTGGCACGCGTGGTCTCGCTCTCACACATGCTCACACACGGAACAAATGACCAAGGAAACCTGGGCCAAGGGCATCCCTGTACTGCACTTACTGCCAGTCTGAAATCATTTCCAAATAAAAACGGTTTTCTTTAAGCCGCGACGCCCACTGTACTCGTGATGGCCACTCTCCCCCGGCCCCAGCGGGCGGCGGCTGCTCATCTTCTCCGCCTGTGCCTCGCCAAGCCCCTCCCGGCTTCTCTGTCTGGGCCGATGAAGACGACCCCTCTCAACCTCTGCCACCGAAGCACACGCACAAGCCTTCCCTTCGCCGGCCTAGACGCGGCTGTGGCGGCGCTGCCAGACCACCTGTCCCAGGGGCGCGGCGAGCGTGACTGCAGCACGAGGCCGGCCCCGCGCTCTCCCTGACAGGCTCTGGGCGTGGGGAGCGCGCCCCGGGCTGTGCCCAGCCCCGAGGAGGCCGCACCCCAAAGCCCCCAGCTCAGCACCAGCCACACACCTGCTTTCGTGCCTGGGCACCCACCATCCCATAAGCGCTCTCGCAGCTGGGGGCACCGTGCTGCCGGGCGCCTCGCCCTTGTGGGTGCAATGTGGAGGCATGGGGTGTGCGACACACCCAGCTCAGACAGCCAGAGCCCCCAGCCCCAAGGCCTCAGCGCCGGGAGGGAGAGGACACACAGCCAGCCCGCTCCGACATCTGGGGGCTCCGAGACGCAGTTCTATTCAGAACACGCTGGAGTGCGGTGGCCTTGGGGCGCAGTGCTGGACCATCCCGCCCCTCGGGTGGGCCAGATGGTGGGGGAGGAGAGGGCACGGGGGGGGGAGGACGGCCCCCACGACACCCCCGCAGCTGACTAGAAGTTTGTTCTGAGATGACTTGTCCTTCCGCCTCGGGCCGAAGCACGGGCAACCAGTCCTCAGGGCCGCCGGCCAGCAGGTCCAGCCCTGCTCCTCGGGCCGCTTCCGGGGCTGCCCTTCTTTGTAGAAAGGCCCCTTCCCGGCACAGAAGCCCCGGCCCAGGGTGCATTCCACAGAAATGGGAGCCAGTCTGCCTCCTGCCTCACACCAACGGTGCGTGACGCAAGCAGGAAGCCCTCCTGCCTGTGCTGAGCTGGCCCTCCACACCAAGTCCAGGCCCCAGCCAACAGCTGTCCATGCGAGCCTGACCCTCAGCTATCAGGGAGGGGGACTGGCTCGTTACACGCGAGCCTAATAAACGCTGACCCAGGCCGGTGGTTCTTCTCGTGATCACCTTTACGCTTAGCAATCACCTTCAGAGACACCTCCAGGAAGGTTGCTGATGGCCTCTAGACTCTCCAAGGAATATTCTTTCAACTTAAAAATAAGTGCACCATGTGGCAAATATTTTTCCTAACACATTGGGGGAACAAATGAACACGCCAATCTCAGAAGCAACTATGGGCCGCAGGGTAAGGGGGACAAGGCCTGGCCTTGCTCGGCGCCAGCCTGGGCTCCCAGCTCGCTCTGGCCGGAGGTTCTCCATCCTAGCGAGTTCCGCACGCGTGGATCAGCCAGTCTGCTCACAGAACAACCCATCAGGGTTCTCTAGGGAAACAGAACCAAAGGAGAGAGCTCTAAGTAGTATGAGATTTTATAAAATTGTCTCATGCGGCCGTGGGGATGCACAAGTCCTAATTCCATAGGGCAGGTTGCAAACCAGGGGCTCCGATGAAGGTCCTTGATGAGTTCCCAGGAGACGCCGGCTGTCTGAAGCAGAGAGGGGAATTCTCTCCCAGTGCTGAAATCACTTCCCCTTTTAAGCCTTCAGCTGACTGGTAAGACGTCACTCATGGCTGGCAAGCTCCTCAGCTGACTAAAGACGTAGCCAGCCATCTACACAGTCAACTCACTGATGCCTGAAGCCCATGAAATGCCCTTGTACTAGTTAGGCCAGTGCTTGCTTGACCAGACTACTGGGCACTGTTACCTGGCCGAGCTGACACATTGGCCTCACCATCACAGCCTAGGATGCTGCTTCTGCTCCAGCTCAAGATAAGCTCTGACCGAAAGGGTCCCGGACAAGCACATCAAGCCAGGGGCCTCTACCGTGGCAGAGAACCCCCCGGCAGCTAGGAATCCCAACCCAGCATGCTTCCGGGTGACACAAAGAGAAAACGCAGCACCTTAGGCTGGTTTGGGAGGGGTCGGGGTGGAAAACACTTTCATCTCTTTATAAAACAAAACCTGACATGTCTAAAACGGTTTAAATTCCCTCGAATTCTCTCCCACCACTTCTGCTGTTGGGTCTTTCCTTCTGGGGTGTTCTTGAGATTAGGCGCCCTAAGTGCCAGGAGCACAAACATGCCTACGACTGGCGCTAACCTGGACTTTGGCATGGCCTTGGGGCCCACGGACCTCCAAGGGGGTCCTATCCCGGCCAAGGGAGCCGCTTCCTCCCTGGTCTGGAGGAAGCCTTGCATAGGTGACACGAGGGGCTGCACTGTTCATTCCACACAAGCCAAAAATGAGTCCCCATCACTGCCTCCCTCCATGCCATCAGCCTCCACTGCACATTTACTTGGATGCGCCGACAAACCGAAAGCGGAAGCTCCCTGCTGTGAGATCCACCTGCACGGCATCACGAGCCAGAAACCGCTCATCTTTAAAGAAGCCCACTGACCAAGCGCACGTAAGAAAATGGCCTTGACCACTCCAGCTTTCGCACACACTTGCCAAAACACAGTTCTAGAACTTGGAGCAAATACGGAGCTGCACTTTCCACCGCAGAATACTCACCAGGTGGGGCGAACAATCACCCATCTTTGACTAACCCGTGAACAGGACCAGTTTCCTGTGCTCTCGTCTTGTACATTGTCCTTACACTGATTACTAAATTTTGGTGGGGTGACTGCCTGGGAAAGGGCTTGTACATTTTCTGAGATGAGGCTAACATTCTGTTATCTTTGTCTTCCTCTCCTACTTGTCAAAATGATGCTACTGTATAACTAAGGGTGTGTACATTTCACTATGTGAAATTTGAGTTTGCCTAAAAGGAAAATCTGTACATAATAATTACGCTGTTATCGATGTGTGCAAACTAGACGGATGGACAGATGGGCAGACAGGTGAGAGTCAGTGCAGGAAAACAAGTGGTGGCAGCTGGGAGGTGGGTAACCAGATGTCCACAGCAGAATTCTTCAATTTTGCCATAAGTTTGAAAATTCTTATAATAAGGGCGGGGAGTGGATGACACTATAAATTCCACGTTGTAACTAGATCTTTTTAAAAGTTCCCTTACTTTTTCAAAAGAATACAATGAGGCACAGTGAAGCTCAGTAGAGTTTAGACAGTCTTAATAGCCAGCCCCCACCCCCCACACCACTGACGTTCCACCAAAGCACAGAGAGTGAGAAGCTCAGATGTTGATAAACAGCCACTGGCTTTTCTAATAGCAACTCCTTTAATTGGCCTTGTGCAGTTACAGGAAAATAACCAAGCAATAAGGATAAAGAATGAAATGACATCAAACTTGCTAAATAGGTATTGTTTATTAAGGCTTGTATTCTCCTAGAGGAAAAGTTATCCGATGTTGTTCATTACTTCACACAGGCTCAAGAGAGAGTGACACATTCTAAATACAAGTCTAAATAATACGGCTTAAACTTTGAATCAGAGCGTCTTTCGGAGCCACGAGTTTTCAGAAGACACCTGCTCTTGGTACGGGAGAGACCCTCGACAGGAGACGCGGGCAGACTGCGTGCCGGGCAGCAGGCATGCGCACCATTTCCATGCTTAAAGGCAAACTCCAGGTGGTGGCGAGTTCCTCAACGGTTCCCTCATTCCACAAAAACGTGACAGCAAATTCAGTTTAAGTCTTTTTGTTTTTGTTTTGTTTTATCCATTCAACAGGAAAAAAACTAGACACACCGTCAAACTGACACACTGGAGGCATCATGCGTCACACTGTCTACCGCGTCCTACATTTGAAGCTCAGCCTTATTGGTGTAAAAACTTAAGGTGGCATTAGGATTTGCAAGTGAAGAAAAAAGGGACGGTTTAAAATGATCTGCAAAAAAAAAACAAAGAACACCTGAACACCAAACCAGGTCTGGGACACTCCCAAAGCCTCTGCACGTGGGTCACATCACCATCCAGTGTGTCAGAGTCCAGAGCAGTGGGGACAGCAGACATCTGCAAGCCTGACCCTGATGGTGGAAAGGGAGGGGGGCATTCCCAGAAACAACATTTTCACCAAAGTTTCAAAATTAAAACTTATCTTTCTGTCTAGAAGAAAAATCAAATGGACAGATTAGCATTTGGACAGATAAACAGATAATAAAAATGGCAAACTAGCTGAACAAGGTGCTCTTTAAACTTTCAATTTCAGTATTCTGAAGAGAAACGTTTTAACAGAAAACTAAATGACTATACAATTCATGGTTTCTTATGTGTGCTATGAAAGCAATAAGGGAGCAAGAAATAAGAAGCCATATAGCAATATCAAATGACTGAAAAAAAGAACATAATTTCTGCCAAAATTAAAAATGATCTTTGGGATGTACTGGGTTTTGTTTTTAAGGATATTTATATTTTGAATTGGGGCAGTCTGAATGATAAGCTGACAAAAAATAATAGACCTTTATTAGTGAGCTCTACAGCATCATAACACATAGAAAAATACAAACGAATGCAGATCCATCAGGGCGAAATTAAACTACAAAGAACTTAGGGATGCGACACCTCCACCCCTGCACAGAAGATGCAGGGCGCTGGCACCAAGACAGCACCAGGCGGTTATTCCTAACTCCGTTTTTCAAAGTCTAACATCAGAACATGTAAGAAACTGGCTTATTCTTATTGTTTGTTTCGACTCTGTCGTTCCTGAAAAAGAAAGAGGAAAAAGTTGAACACTGAGTAAATGTCCCGCACAGATGAATTCCCTCGGAAGTGGCCTCCAGTGATGCCCTGCTCCTTGGGTGCCCGGCTGCCAGGGCCGTGGGCGCACCTGGGCTTTGGGGTAACCCCTCGGCGCACACCCTGCTGCCCTCGCCCCACTCCCCTCCACAGCCTGGAACTTCAAGAGCTTCTTCTACCAGCAGAGAACTGCTGGCCTTTAAACCACAGGACCTGCTGGCCAGGAGCGCAGACCTCCGTCTGCATTAGCTTTTCAAGCCCGATTCTACAGTGGGCAGGCATTTTAAAAATACGGGAAGAAACTGCCACGTACTGGGCACTGACTTGCGCCAGGCACGACGGGAGCGTCTCTGTCTCATCTCATCCCATTCAAACCTCACCACAGCCCGAGAAACATGGGAGGTCTGCCTGACGGTCTAAAAAGCGGCAGAATGGAGCATGGACACGGGTCTCCCAGGGCACGTCCCTTCCACCGGGCGGTGACACCACAGAAAACCGTGGCCTCTCCAGCGCCTGCCTTCTGTATGCCTCCAGCCAGGTTTATTTACTATGACCACAAAGAAAACGATCTCTTCCAGAGTGTGCTTGGCAGGGAGGAATGGGCTCCACCTGAGTCTTCCACATTGCCTACCTGGCTTTAACGAGCAACGCATGAAGCAGCTCAGGCCCTTCCTCCCAATGCCAGCACCTCAGTTCAGCCCAGACGGGAATGCCCACTCCGCAGAGTTCAGTTACACGTGGCTCCCGCCTCCCTTTTTATTGAAATGCAATCCAGTAAGAAAAGTGGTCTGCAGGAGCTCATCCATGAGCTCCACCCTGTAATACCCAAAGATAATTGGATGGCATTTTAAGTGTAACTTAAGTAACACCCCAGTCTTTCTCCTTTACTAAAAGCGGGCCATCTTCCAATTAATAAAACATACCCAACCTGTCTGACCACACCTCACCTGTGCTACACACTGGGACGAGCTCCAGCTCAGGCTCAACCTGGCTGCTCCTCAGTAAACCCCAGGGTGCTGCTTCCGGAATCCTGTCGTCAACACACTTGCCTGTATCTGGATTAACAAGCTCGGCAGGCAGCCACTAAATCAACTGTTTCCTCCCTAACTTCAAATCTCAAGTTGGAAAAATTAAGAAACCATTTTATATTCTCTTAAAAAATCACAGGTATCGATCTTCCTGGAAAGCTGATGCCAACATCTCCACTGAAGTCAAAATGTATCCTCTGAAAGCAATTCCGAGGAAAACATCACACCTCTCCCTTCAACTACTATAAACGACTGCAAAGTTTGCCGTAGGCTCTTTAAAATAAAATTCTATTATCATAAAATTGGTAGCCAAAAAAAAGTGATGAAACAAGTACAGCTTGTCCTCCCAGGACACCCCAGCCCGGCTTACTCCCAACTGTCTCCTGTGTCTCCAGTACCCAAGGCCAGAGGCTCCGGGCAGGCACAGGTGGCCCCGTGGTCAGGGCTGGTCCACGCTCTCCCCTCCTCCAGCTTTCATGCCCTCAGGAAGTGATTTTATAGAGCATAAAAAACAGAGCTCATCAGATCTCAAATCCAGGGCCTAGCCTGATACCGCTACCATAAAAGTAAGAGCTTTTCTCAGTAATCAGTGTTTTCAAATTTAAAGTTGAGCTGTAAGTACAGCAATTTTACAAAACATCGCGTGCGTTTTACTTTCTGAACACTGACCTATCTTTACAAAGATTCTAAACCCAAAACGCACGTACAGGCCCTGGAAGCTCAGGCGCAGGTGGCCTGCGCAGCCTGACGATGCCCATGCGGGGCTCCACCAGGGGGCCCTGCCAGGCACTCACCCCAGCTCCCTGCGTTCTTAAGACACTGAACTCCTCACTAGAGATGCAGCAGCACGAGGCCCTGGTCTACACCAGCCACGGGCCTGGCTTCTACCTCCAGAGACGGGGCAGGGCGGTCCCGGGTGCTGCCGCCGCCAGGTCTACTGGCGTCCCAGTCAGCCTGAAACGCACTTGAAAAGCCAAACAGGGACCAATGGTTCTTCAAAGGTTCCCAAACCGTGAGTTGTTTACAATTTTCAAAAATTGCTAATCTTGTTACCATATCCCAATTTACATGCCTTTCTGGTAAAAATGTTCCAAGGCATTTGGAGTTCAGAGAATAGTGACATTTTAACGTGGAGGGCTGATAAAGGATGGAAACCCGAAACGAGAAGCCAAGGAAGCACCCCTGGGCTAGGCAAGCTCTACGGTAGTATACCCGCGCCCCAGGGCTGGGCCGTCTGGTGGACATCTGAGCCGTTCCTCTAAAGGGCAGACGAGCCCCGTGGAGTTAGCTCTCCAGGGACTCAACTCAGGCGCTGGAAGTTTCATCATAAACATAACAGGAAATCAGAACTAGCAAAGGCCCAGCTAAAAGTTCTTCACTGTTGGCTCTAAATGCATGTATCCGTAATTGTGAAATATCCAGATGGCAAACTCCCAACTTTCTTACTACTATTTTAAAACTTACCCTTCCCCATCCCACGTTTTCCCTTTACTACCTACAGAGAGCAAGCTTAAGTTTCCAGGAACTGCAGGATACTAGGTGCTCAAAGGAACAGAAAGAAATGACCTCCAGGCCAGAGCCTCTGGCCCTCAGCGGCCTCGCTTGCTACCCCAGAGCTGTGCGTTATTCCTACGCATTCCTAACTTGACAAAGGCCAGGGAATACTGTTCCAGAAACGAAGATCCGTTTCAGAAAGCAAAAGAGAAACAACAAAAAAGAGAACGAATTATTCTCAAGTTCTTTTTGACAGAAGCTGTACACTGTGACCCCGATCACACTTCTTAAATACTAAAAAAAGATCAGAGATCACAGAGTGGCCACCACTCAAATGTAACCACTGGCCACTCCTGGTCACCAGGCTCGGAGAAAGCCCAGGCCAGGTAGCCCTGTGACCTCTGCACTGCCCCCAAGCGAGTCCAGATGGGAGCCGGCAGCCACTGCAGGCCACTTCAGGGTCTGACGGCTTGGCTGCCTCCAGCAGCTGGACTGCAGCCCCTGCCGGCTGCCTGGACGTCTTTGCTTTAGGCACAAACATGACGACACCCGTCGACCACCACACCTCACCTATGGGGAAAGCCTGGACTCCACTCACCTTGCGCACCACCTCCTCCTCCTCCTGGCGCTTCTCGTAATGAGAGAAGTCGTCGAAGATGGAGGTCGTGTGCTTGTAGGAGGCGATGATCTTCAGCACTTGCTTAGCCTTTTCCAGGGGCACCTCTTGGGTGTCGCGGGAGTTTGTGACCGGCTTGTTGTCATTGTTCTCCAGTCGGATATGCCGGAGCTGGTTGTTGGGCACGTCCTTGACAAAAATCCACTGGACGTCAAACTTCCCCTTCCACTTGTCCTGAGACCAGACCCCTGCGCTGGTGCCATAGTCCACGGGCGACTTCATCTCGGCCGCGCCACAGAAATGCCCACTCCCGTTGACGCTGAAGAGCAGGTAGACACGCCCCTTGCCGTTCAGGGAGCGGAAAGCACTGTCCAGGCGCTTGTTGCCATGCTCCGTGCTGCACCAGATGGAGTACTTGATGGAGCGGTGGATGTCGTCCTCCGAGTAGCTCTTGATTATGAACACACGCCCGTGCTTAAGATTCCAATCAAAGTCTTTAGGATTATAGCTATGGGCAGCTTTCAGTTTTTCCAGAACAGGGTGAGAGTCTACACTTGAGGCGGAACTAGGCTGGGCATTCCCAGTTGAGGTACTATCGCTGCTGCTGCCTCCGCTCTGCCCCAAAACCGCGTTTCTGTTGCGAGGGGCTACCCAGCGGGTCTGGGGGGGCTGCTGGGGGTTCTGATACTGCGGCTGGGCCAGAGGCAGTGGCTGCACTGTGACAGGCTGGACGGTCTGCTGTGGCAGCGGGGCAGACTGGGGTGGGGGGGTCTGCTGGGGAGCTGGGGTCTTCGTCACGGGCCCCTTATCATCCCAAGTGCCGATGTCCATGTTATGCTTTATAGGCGGTGGGGGCAGAGCACCTCCAATCACAGGTCCACTTTTTACTTTCATTTTAGGCTGTGGCTTTGCAGGTTTGCTG
Organism: Tolypeutes matacus; assembly: GCA_026826555.1. Lineage (NCBI taxonomy): Eukaryota > Metazoa > Chordata > Mammalia > Cingulata > Chlamyphoridae > Tolypeutes > Tolypeutes matacus. The sequence goes on along the minus strand of JAKSZT010054278.1, from coordinate 228,196 downwards.
GCAATGGCAGCCCAAGAGGTTGGTTTTGAAACTGGCATCGTTAAGTTGGTCCCGCTATTCCCAGAAAGAACGCCTGTCATTGCCACACTGTTGACAACAGACCCCACTGTCTTGACCGCAGAGGTGGTGACATCCCCGATCTTCAGGCCCACCATGCCCTGCTCCAGGCTGTTCATCCCAGGGGCCTTGCTCAGAGTGTCACTGTGGAAACCCGTCTGCCCGTCGACAATTGTGCCGCCCAGGGAGCTAGGCGGGTAGGTGTAACTGCTTCCGTAAGCGGAACTCTGTGTTTGCTGCCCTTGAGATCCACTCGTTCCCCATGCTGAGAAGGCAGGATTTTCGGGGAAAAAATTAAACCTATGCTGGTAGATGTTGTTCCCCAGACCCCCAGGCTGCCCAAAAACCGCATCGTGCATGAAATGGTGGTCTCCGTTACTGAGCTGTCCGTAGGTGGTGAGGTACGGGATGGGGGGGTCACCTCCGGTAGACCACGGTGCTTCATTGAGTGAGTAAGGAAACCCGATGGATGGCGGGTAGTAACTGGACAGGTAGGGGTCAGTCATTGAGGGATAGCTGTTACTCTGTGAAAACAGAAACGTAAAGCGTGAGACCACTTTGTCATCGTAAGCGCTGTGTTCTGTTTAAGCACAGACTGATCGGAAACGGGAACTGTACAGAGCTGGACTTAAAAGAACAAAGCAAAGATGCAGAGAGATGTGAAGAGAACTCAACCCAGGTTGTCATCTCAAAACACAAAGCATTATGTGCAACGATCTCAACTCAAATTTAGTGGCTAAACTCAGTAGGCTATGTGGGAACTGGTGTTCAATAACTGCTCAGCAACCCCTTCTTTTCTCACCTTCAAACTTCTGTCCAGAAATGGGGCAGAACCTTGAATAAGATACAGCAGGGACCCACTGACAGGAATCCAGTTAGGGACGGCCGAGCTGTCCCACCAGCACAGAGGAAACCAAACAGCTCCAAAAGGCAGAAAGATACTTCCGACAGCATGACGCCCAGGGCCCCAACCCAGGCTGCCCTGGCACAGCAGACTCCAAGCGCACAATCCCCCACAGCCCCTGGAGCCCTGGAGCAGCGCGTTCCGCCAACACCCTTTCCCACACCTGCCCCCAGAGTCCTCCCCACCGTTTTCGACAGCTGCCTCAGAGGCATCTTCCACATCCCTTTTCTGACAGCCCCCCTGCCCCGAGTGTGAGGCCCCCTCAGGCGCCCCTGGTTTCCTGGGCAGGTCCTCGGGGCTCACAGAGTGCATGTGGCGGCATGGAGGGCGTGGGCTGTCCCAGCCCCTCAGTGCGCAAGCATCCTAGGTGTGGCCTCTCCACCCTCACTTGGCCCCGTCCTCACAGTGGCCCCTCTGGCAGCACGCCTGGGCAGCCAGGACCCAAGGGGACCTGGGGGCCGGTACACGAGGCAGAAGCATAGCCAAGAACGCGTTTCAGGGCCTCAGTTCAGGCCTAGGCTGCATTCCTGGGAAGGTCGTTTCCTTGGAGACATCCAAAAGTCTGGTCGGAATTGGACTCCTCATCCTCACAGCACAGAGGCAGGGGGAGGGCCCGGCGGAAGTGAGGAGGACCCTGTCCCGGGGGGTCTGGTTCGAGTGGAAACAGTAGCAACTGAGAAGTCAGAGTAGAGCCCCAACCTGGAACACTCGCTTTCTTATTCCCTGTCCCCTTGTCTGCCAAACAGCCAGTCACAGCTGCACAGAAACAACGCTGGCTGGACATCTTCAAGGGGGACGATCTGCTGCCCCAGCCCCTCATCCACCTCCAGCAGGGGCTTCAGGGGCCACCACGTGAGAGAGGCAGCCCGAGGGCATGGAGAGCGCCCAACACCCAACACCCGATGCGTAACCAACTCTCTGGATTCCTCCTTAAAGATCCCGTGGAGAGGCCACCGCCCCTTCCTCAGTGCATCCAGCCCTGAGCTACTCAAAACCCAGCCCAAGGCCAGCAGCGCGAGGCCAGCAGGCCAGGCAGGCCTCAGCCACCTTTTCCCACTGCCACCCCTGCCTCCCCAGTCCCACTCCTAGGACTCTCAGAATCAGATCATTTCTAATTTCCTTCCTGCTGGTTGCTCCATCTGTCAGAATATTCCAGAACCATCTTTTAAAATGCAGTAACAACTGCTTCCCCATAATAAAAATTCTTGAGATTCTGGGAAGGAAAAAAAAAAAAGACAGATGGGACACTATTAAAGTCCTCTACAAGCACAGGACACTTCCTAGAATTCTGGCTCCCGTGCTGCCATCTCTCCCTCAAGTCGCCTCCACCCACCCTACGTCCTCAATGCAGCCTCGGCCAGTGGGGCCTGGGTGGAGCCTGGAGGCAGCAGAAAGGCGGCAGAGGGCCAGGCAGCCTGAATGGCCCAAGCCACTCTCCTGGTCTCAGCCTCAGCAGACCTAGGAGGACGGTTCTTCCCCAGGGAGGCAGGCTTCGCCTCCTGTCCAAGGCAAGCTCTTCTCAGAAGTCTCGTGTTCCCGCCACCACAGCCTCCTTCCCACATAAGGGCAGTCAGGAAACAAGCTGACCCGCTGGCTGCAAATGGCCATGATGATGGCCGCCAAGGAGAGCAAGGCCACAGACAGCTGCACTCAACAGAAGAGACCCCGAGGGGCCACGGTCAGTCCTGGCTTGTGTGATATACTCAAGGCCCGGCTCAGACGAGGTACAATCGATTTAGGGCCCCAGAAGGTGGGCATCATATTGGGTACTCAATGGCCCCCAAGTCCATGTGGAGTGTCACTGTTAAATGGACAAACCTAACACGCAGGTCGTGCAGACATGGAACAGTACAAATGACACGTCGCGTGCACCACCCTGGCCCCGTTCAGGGCAGGCCGTTCCCACCTACTTCCAGGTAAAAGATGATGTCACCTGCCCAGCACCGCCCAGGTCCCTCATCTCCAGTCCCACAGGTTTGAGTAAAACATCAAAAGAAAGTCCCAAATGAAGCCAAGGATTCCTGGTCCCTCATGATCCTACTTCTCTCCTGCAGAAGCCATCACACCCTATGACAGGGACAGCACGAGTTTAATTAGGAGCACATGCATGCACAGGGGCTTTGTGAGGTGTCTGCGAAAGAGAGAAGCAGTCAGGTCAAGCAAGCTGGGGTGTGGCCGCCTTGGACACACCATACACTCCTCTGGACCCTCTTTTTGATTTACCAAATGGGTAAAACTCATCTAACTACTCATCTTACAGGCTCTTTGTAAACGCTTAAATCCTTACAACAAAGGGAAACAGATTCCTAATGTCAAGTTCCCAGGTAAAACTAAGTCATAGTTTCAAGAGTTTCCCGCAGACTCATCAAAACAGCACTGCCAGCCCCCCTGCTTCCCCTGCACCCCCGCGGGATCCTCCTCAGCTCTGGGCCCAGTGCTCGCTGAGCAGCCAACTGTAAATGCAAGGTCAAAGCAGGACCTTAAGTCAGTTCTGCCAAGAGCTTCCAAAAAACCGTACTGACAAAATGGGAAAAGTGATGATGTCTACATGTTACCACACACACAAAAAAACCTGCAGACAATTCCCACCCTTAGCAGGTTGCAAGGCTGCAGGGGCAAACTGTATGCCGGTAGCCTCACTTCCCTTTCCAAGAAAATCCGACCAGCCACCCACGTTCATTACCATCTGGCATGTTCCCTTCCAAGCTCTGAAAGTAAAGCAGCAAACTGACTGCAAGGCGAGATGCAGGAAGAGACTGAAGATTATTTTTCCCCACGTTCTTTTTGTACAAGTTGAATGAAGGCTGCAGTTTGACCCTTCCTCGAAGGAGAGGAAGCTGCTCCTGAACAGTCTGTCGTACGTGGTGCCAAATGTCCTGGCCCACGTGCCCACAAAACCGAAACTATACTTACTCTAAATGCTGACTGAAACGCATCCCCACACACAGAAGATGCAGTTCTCAGCTTCTTGTGAAACCCCCAAGGAGCCCTTTCAGAACCCTGATGGACTATGTGGAAAATGAGCCCTGCCCTGCCTTTTGCAGGGTCATGCCCAAGCACAGCTGATGCTAGCTAGGAGTGCTCTCAAGACAAGTAGGATTTGAAATGGAAGCAGTCCTTAGCCTTGTGCGGCACCATCTACTTAGTCAACTGTGAAACCCAAAGTCATGAACATGGATGTGTGGTTGTAAGGGATGTAGGTACATCAACTGGAGGTGAGAAAACAACCCCAAACTTTGCATGAGCACATTAGTTCCTAACTTTCTCAGAGCAACATTTCTGTTCTTGTAGAAGTCACAACGGAGAAGAGACACTGAAAGACCATGCAGGTGAAATGACCACCCTGCCTTCTACCTGTCCAGACACACCAGCTCTCCTCAAAGACACTGACCGGCCTTCACATCCGATTATAGCCTGTGGGAAAAATCACGACCTCAAGAGAGAGGCCTACAGCGTCAAGGCAAAATGAGAATCCACTGACATAAGAAAATACACCCCCCAGACTCTGAACTCAAGGCTCCTCCTAGTTACTATATCAAAAATGATTTTAAGGGGGTTGAGGAGTCAAAACAAAAAAAGAAAAATTTTAAATGATCAGTGATTACTGGCCCTAGAGCACTTTCATATGTAATTTTCTTTGAGAAGCTAACCAGTAAAATACAACAAAGCCATAAATCCATTCTAGAATTAAGAGCAGAGATTCATACTCACATACTTGTTTATTAAAGAACTTGGGAGTTTATAGAACCATAGTGCATAAAATACTCTAACCACATTAAGGAAAAAACCTCTCACTCTGAACCCGCAGACCATTTAAATTCAAAGGTTTCTCCCTACATGCAGTTTTCCGCGAAGGAAGGAATTCTGAAATTATTCAAATACTTTAAGTTTCACAGACAAAGTTACTCAACCATCAGCGTGACAAAGAGGACTAGAGGGGGAAACAGAAGGCAGCCACCCAGAAGCCTAAAATGACAGAACATCCTGGTGAGCATCGAGGAGCATTTACTTAAAAGATATTTTATAAATTACGTAAACAGAGAGATAATCAAGGAGAAAGAAGAAAATATGGACAGTGACAGGCATCCTCTGTTCACATGAAATCACCCTGGGGCCCAGGGCTGGAGCAGGCCCAGCAGCATGGCCCAGGAGTCCTCAGACACAGCCCTAGGGGATACATAGTAAAAAAAGACCCCAAACCGCAACCATTTAGTTGGCTGGTAACTTTTCATATTTGTTTCCAAGACTAGTCTTCATGAGGCTGTGCTTTGGCCCCTCAGCTGGGTGGCTCGATATGTAGAGACAGGAGCCCGACTAGACAGAATTTTTGTACTGGTTTCATGCTTCAGATATGCGTATAGTTTTGAAAAACTTGCCAGCAAGAATGTTAAAATTTAACTGCATCCTTCTAACTCTATTTTTGGTAAAGCAACCGTGGTTTTGAGTTCCTAGAAAGTATGTCCTTAAGGAAGTCCCAATTTTTTAGAAATCTATGCACACAAGTGCCCACAATGAGCAAGGATGGCCTTCTAGGACCTGCAGGCATCACGTTCTCTAGACCCAGAGTTTTGTGGCTTAGTGGTCACCACAGTTTGATAAACTCGGCATCTATTTAGCCCAGCTTTGTGCTGCTGGGTGAAAAAACAGCCCAAAGCAACACACCCAAAGGCAACCCTGGGTAGCATGGTGAGCTCAACTCGGTCAGGAGCTTCTTGCGAGTATACAGGTACAAATGTCAACTTATCTATATAAAGGAGCATCTGAGGGAGGATACACGCAAGGTACTTTAGGAGACACCACACTGAAAGTCCCATGACGTCCTAAAATCTTAAAACACACCCACCCCTAGTCTTCTAAGCCCCTCAATCCACTCCTTAGAGATTAGCAATGTGGCTGTCTGAAAGTTCAGAACAAACTACAAATTACCAGCACTCAAACTTTAAGGCACTTCTGAATTGCTTAAGTCTTTCCTTACCTTTTCTTTCAGAAAAGAATAAGTCCAAGAAACCAGGAAGTCCCTGAGCAGGAAAAGCGTGCGGAAGTGGAGACAATCCAGCTCAAGAGAGCCACCGCCCCCCAGCACTCTGCCTTCTCAACTCTGCCCTAGAGGTTCACTAACAGGCACCAAGAGCCTCCAAGCAGAAAGGGGGTACAGAGCTTCTACTTCAGAAGGCTCCTCAGGGGCAGCTAGCAAGCAAGACTGAAAAACCACAGACAGCACAGTGAAGCCTTTCTGAGTGAAGAAATCCCACCCATTCCATTAGAGTGCATTACAAGTTAGACTATGGTCAACGAAACTGAAGAGGCTCCATCAAAGTGACTAAAAATCAAGAAGTTGGTACTTAGAACAAGAGCTCTACATGGTTAAAATTTTACTATACATGTTACAGAAAACAGTAAGGTCCTTAAAGAAACACAATTTTTAAAACAAAAGATATTTTTTTAAATCCAAAGAATTCCATTTGCAAGGAACAAGTGCCTTTACCTTCTCATTTTCCTGCAACATAACTTCAAAATAAGTTTTGAAAAAGGAAGCCTGTCTAGAAATCTATATGCACTGCCTTACCAGAAAAATGCATGAGGCAGGCTCTTCAATATTTCCCAAATCCCTCTTAGGCTTTGAGGCCTCACGAGACAGAGCCACAGTGATTCCCCACTGGCTGCCACCCCACCTGATCCTGACCAGTACTCCAGGCACGGGGGATACGCCCACTACTGCAGATGCTGAGCCATGTGGACAGAAGTCCACAGTTCAAGTACGTGCAGCTCATCACATACCAAAACACCTCAACAAAGCACATGCCCCCGGCTCCACCTGCTGCCTCTAGATCCCGCGCAGTGCTGGCCTTCCGGAGGACAGCTGCCGTGTTCCATCCTCAGGCCCCAAAGAGAACCTGGGCCTGCTGGTGGGGCAAAGACCACGTACAGGGGAAGCCATCAGCTTCCACCGACTCCGAGCTGTACCAGGTCAACCCGTCGGGATCACCTGGAGAAGAATGACCACCTCTCCACACCCACCTCTGGGAGCTGCTTGGGGAGGCCCAGCCCCACCCCCCACCTGGCTGGGTACCCTCTGGCAATCCCCTTGGCCCACCTGGGCCAGCAACCCACCCACCTTGCCTGCTGCGCAAGTCCTAGACACTGCCACCCCAGCCCCAAGCCTCGAGGGGCCACCACACAAACACAAAACCACACACCAGGAGGTCCCCAAAACGCACAGGACTATGGTGCAGCGAGTGGTTCCTCCAGCGATCCTCTGGGAGGCTGGCAGGATGCACAGCGCAGCACAGCCTTAAACTGAGAACTGGAACAAATGGAAAAGGACTTTTCTAAAGTGTAGGATTGTTCTTCAGAAAAGTCAGAATCTGGAGATAACATTCCCAAATAACTCACTACTGAAATAGTTTAAGGGGAAGCTGAGAAAAAAGGCAAAAACTATACCATGGCTCCACCTTAAGAATAACAAAAAGGTAGGCACTGCCGAATGCTTCGGCGAGAAACAGCCAGATTATGAATCAGAAGACCTGGCTCTGCCACAAACTGGCTCTATGACTTGAAAAGACCATATGCCCTCTCTGGCCCCCAGTTTATTCATCTATAAAATAAATGGACCAAAAAAAAATTATGATTTAAGAGCTCTCCCATGTTACATGCTACTTACTTTCTATATCCTTGGGTATTTCTAGAAAATCTGTTATCAGTCAATTAAGAGCATGGATTTATTCTTAAGTAATGTGCTGATCAGTTACCTTGCTGAAAAGTGTGCATAAAGGATGAGAGAGCATTTTAGGGCCGTTCACGGTCCTTCCATGTGGCTTCCCCAAGGGCAAAACAGCCAGAACAATGTTGTTGAAAATAAATGATTCCATTTTTTAAAGAAATCCACCCCAATAACATGAAAACTCCTAAGTTATAAAAACACATTTCAAGTGTAGTGAAACAACCACCAGCACCACCCCTTGGTTAAAATGAGTACACAATACTCCTATAAGCATTAGATACCATCTGCAAGAAAATAAGACATTAAAAACCCAATGCATGAGTAGTTCAGTTCTCTTCTGCACCGCCTCCTCCTGCCCAGAGGGACCCATCCTCAAAAGCAGAGGAGCCAGGGCGCAACCTCAGGACAGGGTCTCTCACCCCTCAGCTGATGTGCCGAGCGCATGAGGAAGATGGAGAAAAGCGCTAAGACTAGTTTCATTCCACCTCAGGGAAGAGGCGAAGCAACGCGCACGGTGAGACGGCTCACTACGCCCAGCGCAGTGCGTCTCAGCACTGTAGGTGCACCGTGAGATGTCATCCTCCCCACAATTACTACCATCTCCATGTTACAGAAAAGGAAACTGAGGCACAAAAAGAGTAAGCCTGTGATGAGGCCACACAGCCATGGGTGGAGCTAAGATCTGAATCCAGGAAGGCAGCCCAAAGTCCGGGCCTTAACTGCTCTGCTAGACCACAATTCCGACCACCCAGAGCTAAGAGAACTCACCAAAAGGTTCTGAGAGCTACACACACCTCGACTCTTTGTCAAAGGCACCACATCAGACCCGCAAATGCTGGTGCCACCTAGACTTCTGTTTGCATCCCAGCCCCTAGGGGGATATGATTTTCTCCACAGAAAACTGAGACCACCACCTTCATTTCACCCATGACCCACGTTTAACGTGAGGCAACTTTTCAGAGCAAAAACTTTCATTAGCATTTGACATCTCACATACTTTACAATCTCCTTCTGTTGTTCAAAAAAAGAAAATAAAAAACACGGCATGTATCCCAGGAGTCTGAGGGTCGTGGAGGAACATGTGACTGCTTTGGCCCCCGGATTCTTTGCAATTACATAATCAGAAGGATTATGGATCTTCTGAGTAGGCCATGTATAATTTCGTTTTGGAGTGGTAAAACCTGCAAGGTCTTCTAAATGCTCATTGAATAAACATTAAGCCTTTGAAAATTAACAACAAAAATGGCAGTAAAAGTATATTATAGAACTCAATCCAAATTAAAAGTGAACATATTAACAAAACGAACTTACCTGATTTGACTGTCCAGAAAGGTAGGGCTCAAAGTCATTGTCGTGAACTGTATCTTTCTGATGCAACGAACCATTTTGCACTAAAACAAGAATTTGCAAAATATAATCTTTGAGTTTTAAATAATTATTTTTAAGCATAAAAATTAAAAGCAGTAAAGTCTATTTCCAGCAATCTCCAACAGAAATTATATTTTAATTTTAAAATGTATGTAATCCATATGGAACTGATGTTTAAACAACTCACAGAGGTCTGCAGAACTTTCAACAAACAAGTTTGCATTTTTTTATAAAAATTTAATAATTTGGTAAGCTGTTGGCAAAACACAGGCACCAACAATATGATGCAAGGAAATCATAACCAGATTTTGGGAAAAACAGTCCAAAAAGATCTACGTATGCCAAATATAAGGAGCTCCCTCCCCAACGTTCATCAGGAGATGACAGTACCAGGCCACTTTTAATGCAGTGTGGATGGGAAAGGGGTTGTAACTAAATAGTGTTCCTGAAGCTCATTATTATTTGGCTCTTGATTCATTTTCCACTGTCACAATGCTGAGCCAGAACAGGAAAGTAAAGGTAAATAACGTGTTGGATCTTTTCCAGTCTGAAAATATGATAAACCATATTTGGTTACGCCCCAGTAAAAAACATACTGGCGGAAAAAAGTCTCCAAAGAAAACATTAAGTGCCACTTACTGGTTCCCACGGAGGGAGTTTGGGTGATTTACCCCAAGCCAGAATATCACAAGAGAATGCAGGAGACTTAGAAAACAAGAGCACAACTTTTCTGGGTCTGCAACCGGATAGCTCACAGGGCCAATACGTGGCAAAGGGCTGGTGGGCCCTTAACGCCTGGCACTGGGGACAGGCAGGCCGCTCAGCCCTTCAGCTAGCTCCCTCCCAGCCATTCTGTGCTCTTTCCGTTTGGCAATACCTTATCTCCTCACCCCCCGGCCCCCACCCGATCAACGATCTTGCGGTGGGGGGCTGAGGTGACTCCACAACCCACGTAATTACGCCTCCTTGAAAAGCCCCTGCCTTCGAAACGTAGAAGACGAAGAAAAAAGTTTCCGGTTCCAGGCGCAGCTTCCTGGACCACTTCTTGCCCCCTACGGTCCAGTCCTCCCTTGTATGCGCGCTCCTGCGTCCTCCTCCACTCCACAACCTCCAAACGACAGCCGAGATCTTTCCTTACCTTTATTATCTTGTCCTTTTGTTCTCTACATTGCCGCAGATTGGGACGTGCAGGCAGACAAAACCCCGGGGGAAAAAGGAAATAAAAGTTACTCACGAGGAAACCCTGCCCTCGCGGCGGCGCGGCCCGCCCGGGCCGGAACGCGCCCGCGGGTAACACGCGAGCCCGGGAAGCCCGGGCCCGGAGCCCGCGCCCCCGCGCCCGCCCCCCGCCGGTCCGCTACCTGGGGGTCCACGCTGGTGGCCGACATGCTTCATGAACAGCGCGGCGCGGGGCCGGAGCGCCCCCGGCTCGGGCCTCCCCGCGAGGCCGGGCCCCAGGCGCCGGGCCTGTCACTGCGCGCTCGCGCGGCCCCGGGCCCGCCGCTCCTGCC
>JAKSZT010054278.1:186882-217235 GCA_026826555.1 Tolypeutes matacus | reverse complement strand
GCTCGGAAGCGCTGGCCCCGGCTGCGGGCGGCGGGCGAGGCGGGGCGGCCGGGCCGGGACGAGGGCGCACCGCGGAGAGCTGACTCCAATGGCGGCGGCGGCGGCGAGGACGAGGCTGCGCGGACGTCAGCGCGCGCGCGGAGCAGGCCGGGAGCGCCCCGAAGGCCGCCGCGCGTCGCGCCTGCGCGCTACCGCCGTGCGGGACGCATCTCGCGCCCGGGTCCCAGTCTCCCGCGACGAGGGCGGGGAGGGGTTGTGGCGAGCACGGGAAGTCACGTGGGCGATTCCAGCTGCTCCGCCCGCGCAGTGCGGGAAGGTGGGCGCGCGGGTGGCGGCGCCGCGTGTGCACCTGCTGCTCGGCCTCGCGCCCGCGGACGGCAGGAGCGGCCGGAGGAATGGGAATGAGCTCGGCGCTCGGATGCCAGGCACCATGAAAGCGCTGTACGCGCGTTCTGTGCCTAGAAGAAAAATGGGGAGTTCCTGTTGGCCCCAAGATCTAAAGAGGGAACGGAGCGCTCGTCTGAGACCACGAGCCACTGAATGTGGTCCCCAGATTGGGTTACGTCTCGGTGCCCTGAGGCTTCCCTCCAAACCGCCCCCTGCCGGCCCCTACCGACGGGCTGCTGCAGGGTGCCCCGGGCGGGAACCCCACCACCACCCCCGGTGCCCCGGGCGGGACCCCCCTCCCCCCCGCCTTTCCGGCGCCTTCCTCCGGGGATTTGTTCGTTTTGGCTATGGCTTGGTCTTCAGCAACAGCTGTCCTCCGGGGGAGGTCTCAGTCCTCTGCTGGGTCTCCAAGGGACGTTGGTAACCAGTTGGCGCATGAGCTGCTCTGCCCACGATCTCACCGCAGACAGGAAATAGAACCCAGCCTGCACTGTGCCTGGCCCCAGACTGACAGGGGTCATTTTGGTTTTTCAAGGATGAGCAGCCAAGAAAGGGCTTCCCACTTCTCCTTCCCCACTGCCCAAGGGCCACAGCCTCCAATCGTGGCTTCAAGAACAGCCTTTTCCTTCCTTTCCCACTCTGGGAGGTGTACAGTCTTCATATGGCCCAGAGGACCTGGGTCCTCCCCTGGAGGAACTTGCCTCAGAGACTCCCCCACAGAAAGACACTGGCATGCTGGCTCAGGGTGAGGTGCCAGGCAGCCAGCATTCCCCGGGAGGACACTAGGGGCAGCAGGGCATTAGCACAGCAAACCATGAGTGCTGGGAATCAGAGGGCACCCAGGGGGCAGGGCCAAAGCCTGGGGCCAGCACAGGTCAGCGGGCACCTACACCTCTCACCCCTGTGGGAGAAGGTGGAAACTGTACGAGATCTTCCTGGAGCCTGGTCTAAAGATGGGAAAGCAGGCCAGGCATGTTTCCCGTAGCACAAAACTGGGAGGGATGTCAGATGCCCCAGAGGACAGGTCAGGGTCTGGCAGGACTTTGATGTGCTTGGACCATGGGCAGTTCATGCCAAGATGAAATCTATGCATTTGGGGAGGGGTCCAAAAATGAACAGTTTGTGCCCAGAACAGTGGCCAACACAGGGAGAACACGTAGTTTTGCTGAGAACCCCCCCCCTCCGTTAATCATGGAACAAGTGCTTGCAAAGAAGTGGCCTTTATTGATCGACTCACAGGCTTTATCTCATTTAGTTCTCTACCCAGGGAACGATTCTTCCACTCTGCACAGGGAAACTGAGGCTCAGAGGGGCGGGTCCCTTGCCCAAGGTCACACAGCCAGGGGGACAGACCTGAACCTGGACCTTTACTCCAAAGCCCAGCTCCAGCCCCCACGCCCTGCCGCCACCCTTCCAGAAATCCTCTCCTCTGTGCTTCCTTGTGGGGCTGCTTCATCCTTGACAAAACCTCCTCATGTTCTCAGGGCACCTCCTGCTCTTTTCCCCTTGGAAGTAACCTTTACAAGATATGGGTTGAAAGTCCTGCAAATGAATCTTATTTGGAAATAGGATCTTTGAAGAGCTGATTCCTTAAGGAAGCCAAAGTGGACTCCAGTGTGACTGCTGGAACATAAGGGAGAAAGGTGGCTGGTCTCTGGCCCCAGCTCCTGGGAGGCGACCTCCACCTCTTCCTAACCGGCGCCCCCAGACAGGAGCAGCTTTTGTCCTTCCTGGTGGGCCGGGCCCAGGAGTTCGCGTGCTAACAGGGCAGGGTGGCCGGCACCGGCGGCCTTAGCCTGGTGGGCGGTGGGGGGCGGGGGGGCGCCGCCAGAAAGCCCAACCAGGTGACCGGGGTGCCCACCCACACACCTGTGGAGCCTGCACTGAGACCCCAGGCGAGCTCAGGGCTCCGGAGACGCCTGCGCGCATGCAGTGGGGCGTGCCTCCACATGCAGAGCCCTCCCAGACCTCAGCCTGCTTTTTGTGTCTCTTCTTTTGGCTTCTTCCTGGGGTCACTTTACTATAATGAAACTACAATAGTAAGTATAGTGCCTTCAGTGAGATCTGTGAGTCCTTCTGGTGAATTATAGAACCCAACGGGGTGCTGGGAAACTGAATTTTAGCCATTGGTCCAAAGTGCAAGGGGCCCAGGGAACCCCCAAAATTGCAACCTGGAGCCTACAGGGCAGCCTCGTAGAGAACGGCCCTTACCCTGTGGGGTGGAGGCAGAGTTGGGGTTGAATTGAGTTGCTGCAGTATTTGCAGTTGATGTCAGAAACTCCTGTGGAAGTTGTCATGTTTTCAAAACCTTTATGAGACAGACAGACAGACACAGAGCAGAGGCCAGGTGACAACTGAGGCAGAGAGCAAAGGCCAAAGATCACCGGCTAGCACCAGACCCCAGGGAGAGGCAAGGAAGGAGCCTCTCCTACAGATTTTGGGTTTCTGGCCTCCAGGTGAGCCTGACATCACCAGGTGGGCCAGATGTCTCCAGGTGAGCCCAATGCTTACCCCTCAAGCTCTGCTGCATGTGCACCATCCTTTTACCCTGCAGCCCCTTGGTGCCCACCACAAACCCTCCCTGTGGTCGGGGAAGTCCCTGACCCAGCCCTTCCTGAGGCTAAGCCCAAGGGTCCCTAGATTCCTAGTTCCCTTGGCTGGGCTCTGGGGCCCAGGATGGGACCTCTGGAGTTTCCAAACAATGTCCAGCTCAGAGACAGCAGGGCCAGCGGGCGGGCATGTGGGCTCTGCAGGACGGGGAGCAGAAAGCTGCTGCTTCCCCTCCTTCTCTTGAGTTCCTACAGCATGCCCAATCTCAGGCAGCCTCGGCTCAGCCCCGGGGCACCTGGGCATGGGGAGGGGCAGGAAGGAGCCAGCCTCAGCTGCAGGAATGCCATCTGCCAGAAGGAGCCCAGGCCAGGGGCCGTGCGTGCCCCTGCCACAGAGCTGGCTGACCAGGCCGCAGGGGAGTGGAGCTCAAGCCTGCCCTTGCTGCTGAGCTGCAGGTATGAACAGAACCCCCCCCCTCAAGGACAGCCATTGTCCTGTCCCGAGGCGCAGGGCTGGGGAACATCTGCCCAGCACGGCCAGCTGTGAACTTAGTGTCCCCAACAGGAAAATGGGGACATGGCAGGGCCCACTCTCCCCTGGCGCTCCCCTCTCCCCATGCCCCGCCCCAGCCTCTCCCCGGGGCTCCAGTTGCCCAGGGGCACATGCTACTTGGAGGGATGGAGCAAGGCCCAGCTGTTGCCCCTCGATGGGGTAATTCGGGGGTCCCTAGCCTCCAGGAGCCCCCAGCAAGAAGTGACCCCTCCCAAACGGACCATCTCTAGGCGCCCTCCCCACTCCCTTTTGGAGATGCCTGGGGTGCCCTCCCTAATAGACCCCAGTCCTTGTCCCAAGGTCTATCTGGGGAAACAAACCTAAGACAGGCAGTGACAGGCACATCACACGTTTTCTGGAAGGATTAAATTCAATACTGGTGCCTCCTCCCTCCATCCCTCCCTTTCTTCTCCCCCCCTTCTTTCCATAAATATTTCTGCCACTCTCTGGTCCAGGCACATCCGCCCTCCCAAGCTGACCCAGAACAAAGCTAGTGCGTGAGGTCAAGGCCGTGTGCAGCGAGGGCCATCTCCGTGTGGGAGGCTGGAAGGAGCCAGAGGCTGTGCCCGGGCTCCTGCAGGAGGAGGTCGGGGTCCTTGTCACCCTCAGCCAGGAGCTCAGGTGGCAGCACAGGGGCCAGGAAAGGCAGAGCTCCGAGGTGGGTGGGGTGGGGATCCCCCCCGGGGTCCCTGGCCTCCAGGGCACAGGTGGGGGTGCTCCTGCACCAGCTGGGCTCCCAGACCCCGGGGCAGGACCTCAGCGGCTCTGACAGAGGCCAGGAGGGAGGGGGCACACACTGCCCCTTTGTGCACAGCAGTGTGCTGGGACCACCCCAGGCCGGGAGCAGGCCCCCACCCAGACGCAGAACCCCGAGAGGCAGCCAGAGGCTAGTGTGGGCCCTGCCCCTTCTCCTCCACTTTGTGCAGACTCCAGGTGATTCTGGAGGAAGCAAGGCCAGCCACGGGGGCCTGGAGAGGGCAGGCTCTGGGCCCAGCTGCCTGAAGCGAATCCTACCCTTTATGAGGCCTCCGAGAAACATCGTCCTCCAAGACTTCCAGGGCTGGAGGGTCCTGGAGAGGCGACGTGCTGGGAGGGGCCCACTGGTCTCCCCTGCCCCGGGGCGATTCTACCTGAGATTGGTGGTCTCTGTGCAGGACCCTGGACACAGGCTACTCAGGGTGCCGAGGGTGGCAGGGTGGGCTGGGCTGGCGACGGCAGAGAAGCCGTTCCCCTGGGGTCCCCAGTTGCCTCTCATGGGCCCCTGGCAGGCTTGATCTGCCCCTCCCCTCTGGGCTCAGGCCTCCCGGATGACTGCCTAGTTCTCAGCAGGTCACCCTACCTCTCCATTCCTCTGCCCCTTCACCTTGGAGTGGCAATAACCGCTGTACGCACCTGAAAGGGTATGCGGGGGACTGAGCAGGGGGATGCCTGCCCCGTGTTCAGAGCAGAGCTCAGGACACTCTGGGCTGGGGCCGTACTGGGCATCCCAAAGCAAAGCACGGGTCAGCCGAAGGCAAAGCTCTGTGGCCACAGCTGTCTCCTCTGGTCAGAAGTATCTGGCCTTCCCAGGCTCCAGAGCAGTCCTCTCTTGACCCCAAGGGATCCCCCCGTACCCTCCCTCTGAGGACTCTGTGACTCATCGATGCCTTCGGACAGGAAGGGACTCCAAGGGTGAAAGGTCAGCTATCCTCTGGATTTTTTTCCTGAGACCCTGACGCTGCACAGGGATATGTCCAGCAGGTCTGCCCACCCACGCAGGTGGTCCCGGGCCCAGCCCTCTTGAAGCGGAACCAGAGCCCGCGCGAACCTAGAACGCAGCTGGGGGGTGAGAACTTCCTCAGGTGGGTGTGTGGCTCTGGGGGAGGCGGCGAGCTGTGGGCAGCTGATATTGAGCCTTGACTGGGGGATATTCTCATTCAACCCTGGCTGGTCTTTTTTTATTTTTTAGAACAGATTGTATGTTTGCAGAGAAATCATGCAGCAAGTAAAGAGTGCCCATTCACCCCTCCCCCACACCACCTGTTTATCGTTGTGTTAACATTTTGCATTAGTGTGGCACCTATGTCATAATTGAGCCAATAGCGTTATATTATTCACTTGTCTATATTTACGTAAGGATCAGTCTTTCTTTCGTGTTGTACGGTTCTATGGGTTTTATTTTTTTTATTGTGGTAACATTGAAACAGCATAAACGTTTCCATTTCCCCAGCTGGTTTTGAACCTTGGGGGGTGAGTCTGGGGATCTTGGCCAGCTTAGCCTCTAAAATGTCATGGGGTCTTCTGTGAGCCCCTGTTCTATGCCTGGCCTAGAGGCTCTCACCTGAAAGACACAGCTGCTGACCTAGGGGTCTCTACTTGTGCCCCCCCCCCCCCCAACAATGGCACCTTTTCCCAGGAGGTTTTAATTGCTAAAGACCCACAGTGACTGAGGTGGTCAAGGTGACTGCTCCAAGGCGTTGAAATCTGCTTATTGCCTTAAAAACCCGACCTACAGCATTCTGGAAGCTATAAATAAAGGTGTTTGAAATAGCAGGAAACACACCCAGCAGAGAGAAGCCTGGAGATTGCTTTCAACACTTAATATTTTTAAAATTGTGGGTTCACAGGAAGTTGCAAAACAATGTAGGGGAGGCGAGCCACGCCCGCCAGCGGCTGGGGGCACACCCTCCAGCGAGGTCCAGGCCTGCAGCGCCCCCGCAGACGGCGCTTCTTTTTCTTTACGTTTTCGGAATTCCCCATTTCCGGAATCAGCATGAGATAGTTATTTTTAGCTCTCTTTTCCTTTAATTATATGAGCAATGCATGAATGAGTCCTTGTTTCAAACAATCCCGGCCTGACCGGCTCAGCGCAGTTAGACGCGCGGACGTGCCCAGGGGACGCTCTCCCCTTGGTCTTGGCTTGAGCGGGCTCCCCCACTGCCGGGCGTCGGGGACCCCCTTCCAGGCCTGTTAGTCCCAGCGGACGCCCCTCCTGGTCAAGGGCCGTTGGGAGGGGTCTTTTCTTTTATTTCGTCATTTTGAAAAAAGAGGAGCAGTTGGAAATGACAGAAAATTTTTCTCCCCCAGCCCCAAAGCAGCGGGGCCCACGGGAAGGGCCCCAGGGCTGCCCCGCGGGGCGGCCTCCTCTAACCAGTCCCAGAGGGTCCTGACCCCGTCCCTGCCCCTCCCAGGGTAGGAGCAGGGGGCAGAGAGGCCTCCCCGGACAAGGAACTCGTCCTCAGAGGCCCCGGAGGGTGGGCGCACTGGGGGTCCCTGGCCTGGCCATAAGTAACCGGTATTTCGAGTCCCGGGCACGGCGCTAAGTGGGAAACTGGCATGCAGAGGGGGTCGCGGACCCCAGGGCGTCCCCCGTGAACGCAGCCCACTCCTCCCACCACCCGCTCAGCTACCAGGGCTCCCGCGCTCTGCCCCCCCCCCCCCCCCCCGCCCTCGCGTCAGGGCTCAGCCCGCCCGGGGCGCTGGCAGCACCGGGGCCCTAGAGGCCGGGCGCAGCTGAGCCCGCTGATGGCTACCTGGCCTCCAGCCCCGCTCTTCACCTTGAACCCCAGCTGAGCCCGCTGATGGCTACCTGGCCTCCAGCGCCGCTCTTCACCTTGAACCCCGCAGGAAGCCAGGTGGCTTTGGGCGTCTGATAGGAGTGGGTTTCCCTGACCCACCTCCTTGGATGGGGAGGCTGTGGCCGGCGCCCGGGCCGGGCAGGGAGCTCGGGGCAGGTGTGGGCAGGCGTGGGCGGGGTATAGGTGCGGCGGGCGGCTTATAGGCGCGGCGGGCGCGGGCCGCTGGAGAACCTGAGCAGGAGTGGGCGGCTTGCTGTGGGGGTGAGCGCGGGTCGGGTGGAGGAAGGGGGCGTGGAGGACGAGGTAGGGCCCTGCTGCTGAGCGGCAAGGACTCCGGTTCTTCCCTGCCCAGCCCCTCCTCGCCCCGGGCTAAGCGCGGGCCCACCCCCGCTGGCCTGGCGGCTGCTGAGCTAGCAGTGGCTTCTGCGGTCAGGGCCGGGCAGTTAACCCTTCCTTGCGCCCCTGCGCCCTTTAGCGAGCGCGCGGCTCCTCTCGTCTTGATGAACTTTGTTTCCAAAAGGCTGAACGCGCTGTAAACAGGCGTATGCCGGATCCAGGAAGGGAGAGGAGCCGGGCGGCGCGTTTTGAGCAGGTAGAGCCAGCGGCTTCTGCTCTGGGAAGGAGGGGGAGGAGATGCTGGAGACTGGAGGGGGAGGGGGCTGGGGGGCAGCCCCCAGGCCCAGCCTCCTGCTCTCACCCCCACGTGATTACTCCATCCCTGGCCAAGAGCCTTTGTGTCCTTAGGACCCCCATCTGCCCACCTGGGGGTTCCCGCTCCAGCCCTCCTCCCTCCTTCCCAACTGCTGGGTTTGGAGGTTACTGTCGTGGACCAGCGGCCATGACCAGGTTGGAGGCAAAGCCGGAAGCCCCTCTGGGGCAAGGGGCAGCCCATGGAGGGCTCCAGGGGGAGTCCGTCTCAAGGCGGGTGGCTTTGGCCTGGGCCCCAGCAAGGGCAGTCCAGACCCCTGGGCTCCCCTGCAGTCTAGGGGCTCCCTGGGGGACCAGGCCCAGGGCATCCCAGGCTGATGGGGTCCCAGGCTATAGCCAGCAGGGAAGGGAGGGCCCCGGGCCAGGCCTGGAAGAGGGTGATGGAGGTGATGGGGCCACCCCAGCATCTCAGGGTGGCTGGAATTGGAGCTGCATCCCAAATGGCCTGGCTTCAGGGGTTGGTAATTCAACACTCCTTGGGAGGCTGAAACAAAAGAGGGGGACGGGTGGCAGGACTGGGGTCTGCTCAGGCTCGGCTCCCTCGCCAGAACCTTGGGAAGAGAAGGAGCAGGGCCCCATCCTCATGCCTGCCCTTGTGGTCTGAGACCCCGTCCTGCTGTGGGCGGCGGGATGTCCCAAGCCCCCCTCAGCTCCAGGATTAGGAGGGGGAGAGCACGCAGGTAAGCGCAGCCCCCTGCCTCACCCGACCCCAGCCCTGAGCACTGCGTGTCCTTGGACAAGACCCCCTCCTGTCCCCGTTACATCTCCCGTAAGAAGGGGCACAGGCACGCCCCTCCCCAGGCTGTAGGCCTCCCTGGGGGGTTCAGATAAACACCCTCCTGTGGTCACCCAGGCAGCTCTGAGCTTCGACATTTGCTTCTAGAAGCTGCTCTCGGTGCTGGGCCCCGGACCTCGGGACCACCCTGCAGCACCACCGGCAGCCCCTCTGCCTCCTGCCCCGAGGTCCCGGAGGAGCCAGCCCTCTGGAGGACGGAGCCGCCCGGCCTTGGGAGGGGTGTCTGTGCTCCAGCCCCTCCCCCATTATCCCTAGAGGAGCTCCCTGCTCCTGTAGATTGGAGCGGGACCTGTGTTCCATTCGGGGAAGCCCCATGACTCGGCCCTGCTGCAGAGAGCACGTGAGGCCGGCTGGCCCCCTGGCCCCTTCCAGAAAGCAGCAGGCCCCCACCACCCTCCCGGGCCCCTGGACCCTCCCCCATCTGGGGCATCTGGTGGACAGGATGCTGGTGCCAGCCCTCGTCTCCCAGCTGTGTGGGGCGGAGGCTGGTGCTGTCATTGGGGAGGGCTGGGAGGTCAGGAGCCCTGAGGCAGGCTGGCCAGGCACAGTCCAGGACTGGCCATCTGGGGCCCCTGTCCCTGCCACAGACCCAGCCAGGGCTGGTGCCTTTTTCATGGGACCCAAGGACAGGGCCAGGTGCTCGTGCCGGTGGCCAGGACAGAGCCACTGGGCAGAGTGCCTTGCGCCCCACCCCCGGGGCAGCCCCCTGGCCTGCACTGGCCTGGACAGTGTGGACGGGCAGATCCTGGGGTGGCTGCATCCGCTGACCACCGAGGAGGGGGAGGAGGGGGCCGTGGCGGCCTCGCCCCCCTCGCCCCCGGGGCCTGCCCTCCCTGAGATGAGCTCCCAGGAGCTGCGCCTGGCCTCCTTCTATGCCTGGCCCCCAAGCGCCGCGGTGCCGCCCGTGCAGCTGGCCGCAGCCGGCTTCTTCCACACAGGTGAGAAGGAGCAGCCACTCAGGTCTGAGTGGCCTTCCCAGCTGTGGGTCTGGGGGCCCTTCCAGATCCCCTTCAGGGCAGGTGGCTCCACTTTCTGCATGAGCATCGGGCCTGATGAAGAGGTGGGCAGGTCTCGGGCCGGCCCCCCCGGAGTCTGCCCCAGCACACAGGTCATGTAAGTCCCCGGCAGGGAAGGGGTGGTCTGCAGCTTGCCCAGCTGCTCAGGTACTAGGCTACCTGCTCAGGTACTAGGCTACCTGCTCAGGTACTAGCCCACCTGCTCAGGTACTAGCCCACCTGCTCAGGGGCCCCAGTGGGAAGGGCGAGGGTCTGTCTGCCTTCACTCCAGGACCTGAGTCCGTCCTGCTGGTAGGGCTTTAAGGGGCGAAGTCCTAGGAGCCTGACCCAGGCATTGCTTACCCCCAAAGTCCGATTGCTTGGCTTGTAGGAATCTTTCTAGGGCTTTCCACCCCAACAGGCTTGCTTGCATCTGGTCCGTCTGATTTCTTTGTTTAAACACGGGTCCCTGCAAGCCTGCTCTCACCACGGCTCTGGCTTGGTGGGGCCAGCCTGTCTCCCCACCCTCTGGCTGGGGAGGGTACATGTGGGGACGGAGTCCAGCCTGTTCCCATCTGCAGGATGGGCCGGCAGGTCCTCCTGGAGAGTTTATAAATGCTAGGACAGTTGTCCATTCCACAGGCTAGCTCCTGGGGAGGCTCGGTCTGGGTGAGAGTCCAGACTGGCTCACATGGGACAGTGGGCACTGGGGGACAGGGTCGGGGGGCCCCCTGCCTCCACCCACCTCCTGTGAGGCTCAGTCCCAGCAGAGGCTGGGAAGGAAGAGGGGGGAAGCGTGGGGGTGGGGCGAGCTCCGTGATCTGTAGTCTCTGCCCCAAATGTAGTGGAGGCAGAGGGATGAGGGTTTCCCCCCTGAAAAAGCGAGCCTCCCTCTCCCCAGCAGCCCTGGGAGCCCCAACACCAAGCCTTGCCCCCACCCCCTGCCTTCTCTCACTGGGAATCCATCCTGGGTGGACTAGGGTGGAGGTGACCTAGGGGTCCCCTGAAACTCCACAACTCCACGGTTCTGGGCCCTGGGGTCTCCCCTCCCCCCACCGGGCCACCAGACCCAGGGTGCCTATCTTTGAACAATGAGAGTGCAAGCCCCAGGCTCCAAACGTTCCAGAACATTCTGGTTTCCCCGGGCCAGCCGAGCACATTCCACCTTTGAGACAGGGCTGCACTAAGGGGGCAGGGCGGAGGGGGCAGAGGCCGTGTGCCCAGCTGCTTGGCTTAGGTGCCCCCCGAGAGTGACGGTGGGGCCCCCCTCACCTTTTCCTCCCTGTCAGCTTCCTGGCAGGAAAGACTACCTGGAGTCTCCCCCCACCCCATGCTCTCACAGCCTTGGAGGGGCACAGTGGTATCAGTGAGGGGGGAAGGGTCTCCTCGTGGGGCCGGGGCAAATGTCTCTGCCCCCCACCCCAGGTCAGCAGGACAAGGTGAGGTGCTTCTTCTGCAACGGGGGTCTGCAGAGCTGGGAGCGAGGGGACGACCCCTGGATAGAGCATGCCACCTGGTTCCCCAGGTAATAACGGCCCTGCACAGTCCCTGAGTCTGTCCCCAGGGGGCTGGGGCTGGCCACATGGCCGACCCTGCACAGGGCCCTGGCGCCCCCTCCCCTGCATCCCTGTGAGATGGATCTCCGGAGGAGGGGACCCTGTGGGTGGCATGTCTAGCTGGCAGGGAAAGCAGGTTGTCTGAGTAGGAGACCCCTTTTTGGAAGGGTCCTGGGGCTAGAAATGCTCCCCCATTGTACTTTCTTCCTCCACACTCAGCACCTTAGCAACTGAGAGCCGGACACTCGGGGTGCGTGCGCTGTGGGGTAGGTGGGAGGGCTCCCAGGGCTCCAAGGTGAGGGCGGAGGTGGGGGTGCCTCTGGGACAGCCCAAATGCCGTCTGGTGGGCCCCGGCTCACATTCTCCAGGTGTGAATTCTTGCTTCAGTCAAAAGGAAGGGACTTTGTCCGCAGCGTCCAGGCCTCTTCTGCCCGCCCACTCGGCTCCTGGGTGAGTCGGCCCGCCCCTGCCTCGGGCCTGTGGTGGGGGCAGAGCTGCTGCCGCAGCTTCTTGAGAAGCAGGTGCTCTCTGCTCCTTCCAGGGCCCAGCGGAGGAACCGGAAGACGCAGCCCCTGCTGCCACCTCAGGTGAGCTGTGACCTGTGGCCGGTGCCCTGTCCCCTTGGGCACCTGCAGCCTGTGCCATAGCTGAGACTGTGGCATGTCCGCACCTGCTGCACAGCAGGAAGGCGGAAGGCTGCTTGACCTGGGGTGAGGGCGCTGCCTGGGGTCACTCCGTCCTGGTGAAGCCAACGCACGTCCAGTGAGCTGCGTGGCGTGGCAGCTGTGACTGACCGTCAGCCCAGGGCCCCTGAGAGCCAAGTCGGCTGCCAGCGGGGTGGGCAAAAAGTGAGTGCTGTGCCGGGCCTTGGGACAGGTGGTCCGCTGCAGTCTGGGACATTCTGGGGGGTCCGGGGTCCAGAGCTGTTGTGCCTGCCAGCTCTGTGGCCTCGGCAGGTGCCACTCCAGCATCCTGAGCCGTGACATGGGTCCATGTGGCCCCTGGACAGCCCCTGGTCCAGCATCCTGAGATGCTGAGATGAAACAGGTCCATGTGGCCCCTTGGCCACCTGTGTGGCAGAAGCCAGCTGTGGCCAGCTGCACCGCCCCTACCTGGCGGATGTGTGGGGTGGCTGGGAGTGGCCAGCCGGGAGGCAGTCCTGGTGGCGTGGGCCATGGATGGGCCTCAGGCAAGGTGTGGGGTGGCGCCTGCTGCACAGGTGCCGCCAGGTTGGGCTGGCCCGCATGTCCACGGCGCCGGGGCACAGCTGGCCCCCACCCTTGCCTCAGTGTCCCCCAGCACACGGTGCCCCCATGGTGGGGGTTGCTTGCTGGGCAGGCAGGGCGCCCCGACCTGGAGAGGGGACCCTCAGAAGCTCCTCCAGGAAGCCCCAGCTTCTCCAGACCCTCTGCCGGGGCCCCTCTTCCCTGTGAGAACAGGCCCCCTGGGCCGGACTGTGCTTCACTTCTGGGACCCAGGCCTCAGCTCCTTCCCGAACTGCCCGCAGCTCCTGTCCACGGCAGCCCTGAGCCGCCCATGCCCAGAAGGTCCCAGTCTGAAGGCACAGGTGAGCCAGGTGCAGCCCAGACCCAGGTGGGGGACGCTTTCCCTCCTCCTGAGCCAGTGGGGGAGGGTGCTGGCTGTGGCAGAGAAGTGGAAACTGGGGATGGGGGGAGGAGCGGTGTTGCGGCCCCCTAGGAGGAAAGCCGGCCCAGAGAGGTAGTGGTGGGTGCTCAATGCCCCCCAGGGGCCACAGACGCGGAGGAGCAGCTGCAGCGCCTGCGGGAGGAGCGGAGGTGCAAGGTGTGCCTGGATCGTGCCGTGTCCGTGGTCTTTGTGCCCTGCGGCCACCTGGCCTGCGCCGACTGCGCGCCCAGCCTGCAGCTGTGCCCCATCTGCCGGGCCCCCGTCGGCAGCCGCGTCCGCACCTTCCTGTCCTAGCGGCGAGCAGGGGCCTGCTCTGAGCCCCTCCCCAGGCGGCCCCCAGACGGAGTCCTGCTGACGCCCCCTGGCCTGAGCCCCCGGCACACGCACAAGCCTCCTGCCTGCTGCTGGGAGGACGCCTGCCTTGACTCCCTGGGGCCAATGCCTCCGGGCCTGCTGTGGAGAGCCCTGGGGAGGGCGCACGTGGGAGGGAGTGGGAACGTGCCCTTTGACCCGGGGCCCTAATCTGGCACTGGGGCCAGGTGTGAATCCAGGGGAGGGTGTGGCCTCCCCAGCACCTTTCCAGGGGAGGGCCTACCAGGTTCCTGAGAACTGCCAGGGAGCAGGGGCAGCAGGAAAGGGAGGGGCCATCGCTGCCAGGGCCCCCTGCAGGCTGAGGGTCCCTGGCTCTGTGGACCAGCCCCCTGGGAGCCGCTGACCCACCCCTTCCCCACCTGGCCTCACACCCCAGCCTGAGCCGGGCTATGGAGGAGCGGGCACCCTGTTCCTGCTGCCGCTGCCGAGGTCTGCAGAGGATGAGCTGGCGTGCAGCTGGTGGAGGAGGGGGCCGCTGGGGGCTGGTTTTATTGTACCCTGTGTGATTGCTGTGAAGGATTTGAATAAAGTGGCAGGTTTTTCCTGGACGGTGCTGAGCCGAGTCCTTGTTCCTGGACCACCGGGCAGTCTCCCTGCTCCCCCTTTACCCCGGCCCCCCTGCTCCTCCCCCAGCCCCCCGGCTCCCATAGCCCCCCCGGCTCCCCTAGCCCCCCTAGCCCCCCTGTCTCCCCTGTCCCCCTTATCCCTCCCGTCTGCCCCCCTTATCCCGTCCCCTCCACTGCCCCATCCCCCTGGCTCGCCTGGGACCCCAGCGCCCCCTGACCTTGTTCCCTGTGCCCCCCTTTATCCTGTCCCCCTGCCCCCCTTATTCCATCCTCCCCGCTCCCCTCCCCAGCCACCCAGCTCCCGCCCTGCTCCCCCTCTCCAGTTCCTGGTCCTCAGCTTTCCTCACCAGCAGGGGGCAGCACCCACCCAGTGTCTGCCCAATTCCAAGGCCTTTTTCCCAAACTCGCAGTCTTTTTTTTTTTTTTTTAGGAGGCACCAGGGATTGAACCTGGGACCTCGTGCGTGTGAAGCAGGTGCTCAACCATCGAGCTACACCGGCGCTCCGCCTTGCCCCCTTTTGAGGGCATTTGCATTCGGACTCTCTCCCCCACCCCCTTTCCCTTGTTTTAACATGTTTGGGGTTTTAAGGACTCTGAGACCCCCCTGGCCTAGACCTCTTCCAACCAAGGCTGCCTGGCACCCGCGCTCCTTTCCTTCTTTGCCTCAGTGGTCTTTAGCGTCACCGGCCTGAGCTCCCTGTTCGTGGACCCCACCCATGAGGTCCGGCCCCCGCCCCCCACCTGCCCACTCAGCCCTAGCGTGAAGGGCCACAGTGCGGCCTGGACATGGGAGCTGAGCGGGCAGAGAGCACCGGGCCCGGCGCTAGGGGTGACCAGGGGTCCACAGGTGCCCTGGGGTCGCGCCGCCCCCACCAGCTCACCCCGCAGCAGGGCAGCCCCCTACCCGCAGAGCACGAGGGGAGGGGGCTCAGACCGTGTCCCAGGCCTGGCTGTCCTGCTGGTGGGAGGCCGAGGCTGCCCGCGGAGACCTAGGGATGCAACTTTCCAGTTTACTCTGATTTTTCTTTTCTTTTTTTTTTTTTTGATGTAAGAAATTACAGAATCAGAGTTGCAGCCAGCCGCAGCCCTGCCTCCCTCGCTGCTCTCCAGTCCCTGGAACATGGCTGCGGGCGGCTGCGGGGGACACTCCTGGGGGGAGGCGAGGGGGCATGTCCGGCAGCTGGTGCCTACTCGGCATCCGTCTCGGTGGTGCCAGAAGCTTCCTCACTTATGCCGGCCTGCAGGGCAGGGAGCGGTCAGAGGGCGGCCACGGACTGGAGAGGGGGGAGGCTTGGTGCTTTGGGTGGAGTTGGGACTCCCCAGGAGGAAATCCCAGAAGCTGTGCCTTTGGCAAAACGGGGTGGGGACAGGGGGCTGGGCTTTCCGGAAGGCTCATCGTCCCCGGCTGGGGCCTGCCCCTGGGAGCATCTTGGTGGCTGTGGAGAGAGGGGCTCCATCACTGGATCGCTGCCTTTCTGGCAACCCAGGCTGAGTCCCTGGGAGGTGGCTGCAGGCACTGGGCCCCAAGGGCAGGCCAGAGGAAACGCAGCTGTACAGGGGGAGCCCGCTGGTCAGCAAAGTTCAGAACGCACGGGGGGGGGGGGTAGCCCCAGGAAAGAAGTTTGATCCTCAAGGGCCAAAGGTCCTGCCTCAGGAAGACCCTGGAGGTGGTCCCTCTGGGCCGTGAGCCCCTCACACAGAGCCGCTTACATCGGATCCACTGACCCGACTCCCTTCGGGCTCATGGAGGCAGGAGCCAAGCTTGGCGCCCTCTGCACCCCCTTTTCCCTACCCAGAGCCTAGCACAGGATAGCTCTTGGAAAAGGGTGGGTGGGTAAGCAGATGGCTACATGGACAGATGGACGGGGGTTGGATGGGTGGGTGGATGGACTGACAGATAGGTGGACGCGTGCATGGCTGAACACTGGCCAGCGGGGACAGTGCCGGGCCGAGGCTCTCCCAGGGAGGAAGCCTGGGGGCTGGGGCCGCCCCACTGGGCCGGCCCCCGGCAGAGGCAGGCTGCCATACTTACAGGTACGCCTGCTGGAACAAGAGGTGGGAAGGCTTGTCATTGACATGGTAGAGAGGAAATGGGTCAAATCCACCAATGAAATCAACTGAAAGAAATCAAGGCCCAAATAAAACCCAAACAATGGAAAGGATGGGGGAATGGAAAACAAGCTCAATCGCAAAACATGCAGTGCAGCTAGAGACACGAGCAGGCCAGCGGGGACCTTGGCGGGGAGGGCAACGCCCCCCAGCCCCTGTCGGATGCCTGAGGGCATCTCTGGAGAATAAACAGTGCCTGTACCCCCCCCCACGAAACGTCTAAGTGGAGTAAGCAGGGAGCAGGGGCGCAGAGCCCCCAGGCGCTCTGAGACCTGGGGGTGGGGGGCGGGGCTGCACCATTGTGCTCACAAGTATGACTCGCCCCCCCCCCCCCCGCCGCCTGTGGGCCCCCCCCCCCCCCCGCTTCTAACCAGCCTGGTTCCTGTCCTAAAATGACTTAAATGTAACTAAACTGCAGAGCCCGTGCCGCCCTCCAAGCGGCCAGCTGGGGGCTGAGTGATGGTCTCGCCCACACAGCACTGGGGGGCACACCTGGTCTCCGAATGTGGGACGTCAGGTGGACACGTGGCCCCCCCCGGCCACAGAAGTCTCCATCCCCAGCAGCCACGATCCCCGAGGCTTGTCTCCACTGCGCCGTCCCCCCACCCCAGGCCTTCTGCCTTCCTGGCCTTGACCCCAAGGGACCGCGTTGGAGCCAGAGTGCACAGCAAGGCACCCGGGATGCCAGCTGCTCGGCCGCAGTGAGGAAAGGCTCCCAGCAGAAGGGAAAGGGCCAGGCCGGAGCGCAGCTCCTGGGGCACCTGAGTGGGCTCAAACCTGCTACTGGCGGAGGCCATGGGGGGCCCGGCCCAGCAGCACCAGAGCCCTCGGAGCTGGGGGGAGTGGGGGTGGTTTAGGCCCAGCAGCTCAGGAGCCCTCAGGCCCGGGAGGGAAACGGGGTGGCCCCTCCTCCGCTGAACGGAGGCCGGGCTGGGCATCCCCCCTCTGCTGGGCAGCAGCAGGCTGGGTCCCCGCTGGGGAAAGGCAGGGAGAACGAGGGCGGGGGCTGCCCGAGACAGGACGGAACGGGCGGGAGTGGCCGCCCTGCTCGCCTGCCCCTGCTCCCCTCCTCCCTCGCCCCCCTCTGGGGCCCTGTCCCTGCAGGCCCTGGCGGCCGGTGGTGCTGGGGGTTTGGTGGCTGCCCACTTACAGCTGTCCTCTTCCTCCGTGAACACGCTGACCACGTAGCAGGCGTAGACAAATCCCACGAGCTGAAAGACGCGGAGACGCCCGGGTGAGAAGCCGCAGGCAGGCTTGCTGGGGCCATGATGGCGGGTGCAGGGGCTGGGCCCCCACGTGCCCCTGACCAAGGGGTCCCGCTGCCCTGGGCCTCAGCCTGACCTCCAGGGCCCAGGTGTGTAGACCTCCAGCACTGAGATTCCAGTCTGCACCTCGGCCCGCCCCTCGGCCTCCTCCTCGCCTCTGGCCCAGGGCCCCCGGCCACAAGGACCACCACACCCCACTCGGCGAGGGGGCTGGCCAATGGGTGGTGAGGCAGGAAGAGGGCCGAGCCCAGACTGGTGGGTCCACGGAGGGGAGGGGGTGCCCACGGGCCGCTGGCAGCCCCCGGTGAGCCCAGAGAGCCAGGCACCCCTGCAGTTCCCCCTCTGGGGAGCGAGGGGTTCCTAGGGACTCCGGGAATGCCAGTGGCCACAGTGTGCGGGGTTCTGGGCCGGCCAAAGTGCCTAGTAGAACAAAAACACAGGGGAGGTGGCCGCGGCCAGTCCACATCACTCCCCCAAGCGCCCCTTGCGGATGGCCCCCTCCAGGGAACCGCGTGCTCTTTAAGGGGTCGGGACGGCACGGCCTGACCCCAGCCAGGGCCGACAGGAAGCTGGTGGGGAGGCCCTGGAAACACAGCTCGTGTTCAAGGTGGGGAGAAAGCACAGCGCAGCGCCCAGAGAAGCCGACGGGGCTTCCAGCCGAAGGCCACGGCTGCCGTGCGTGGCCAGGGAGCGCAGTGTGCGAGGGCGCCCGTCCCTGTGCCCCCTGGGAGCCTCGGGTGCAGGATGGGCAGGGTCACCCCTCCAGACTCCAGGGCACCCGCCCTTCGGCTGCACACAAAAGGTGTGTCCTCAGAGCAGCAGGTACAGGCCCCTCCGGAGAGGTGGGCACAGCCCCGTCCGCACACTGAGCGGCTTCAGACTCGGAGGGGGACGTGGCCCACAGGGACCCTCAGGCGGCCGGAGCACCAGTCAGTGGCTCCGGCAGGGGAGCAGGGCCTCGGGCAGCCCCGGGGGTGCACTGGGCGCCCCCCCCACGGCTGCATGACCCTAGGGGTTGACTCTGTGCTCTCCGTCCTCCCTTTAGCCACGGCAGGACTGCCACGCAAGGCCCCACGCTCCGCTGGAGTCACGGGCCTGGGGAATCAGTGCCAATGAAGTCACTCCATCAAGGTGACACTGAGACCCTTCCCCAGCAGACAGCGGGACGAGACGGGACATGGCCCCCCAGGAGCCGCAGGGCCCCAGGAGCTGGCCGCGGTGCGGGCCTCCCAGCCACGCCTGCCTTCACCCCGCCGCCTCCTGGCCACTTCTCCTGGCCCCAGCCGCCCAGGACCCCCCAGGACCCCCTCACTGCTGCCGTCGGCAGAGCCCCCAGCAGGGCAAGCCCAGTTCTTGCTGTGTTGTTGAGACCCCTGTCCTGCTCTACAAATGCCCACCCCATCGTGAGGGGCAGGTTCTGTTCCTTCCCTGCTTCCAGTGTCACGAGGCGCCTCCACGAGGCCTTTGTTTACTCCCTTCCGGTTTCCTTTCTGTCGTCTTTCCCTGAGTTCCCCAGTGTGGGTGAAGCTTGCGCAGATCTTGGCACCCTGGTCCCTCCTCCCGGGGTCCCCCCGGGCTCCTGAGTGTCTCGGGCCATGGAGGCCCCTCGCGGTCCTCTGGGGGCACATGGCCCTGGGGTCTGAGCTCCTGCAGGGCCCAGAGGTCCAGGCACGGGCGGCTGGGAGGCGCGAGGACCCTGGCCTTGTCCCAGGTCGAGGATGCAGTGTCCACCAAGGGCTGCTGGGCACGGTCGTCCGGCACCTGCCCCTGCCCCCCCAGGGGCCCCCTGGTGTAGACACTGCAGTGTGCACCAGGAGACCCAGGGCCGGCCGCTTCCGCGTGGCCCCCCCGACAGCCCAGGTGTGTCGCCCGTGCTTCCAGCTCCGTGGCCATGGTAACTGCTGACCCGGATCGGCAGCCCCCTACCCTGTGGGCCCTTGGCGCTTGCTGCCTTTTCCCGCTTGGTCCTTGCAGTAACACCTTGAGGACGATCCTGTCACTCTCTCCTCGGGTGGGGAGACCAAGGCACAGAGAGGCCGAGGTGGCTCCCCTGAGGCTGAGGGCTGGGGAGTGGCTGAGCCCTGTCCCGGCAGCTGGCACGGCACCCCCTGCCTTCGCCAACACGGCTGCCTGCAGCCCTGGCCGGCAGACAAGGCTGGGGGCCGGATACTCCCCAGGTGGGTGGCGCAGGGTGGTGAGGTGCCAGCCCTGCCCCTGCGGCCAGAGCCACCGAGCCTGAAGGTCACTCTGCTTCCCTGTGACCCACACAAGCTTGGGGAAGGGTCCCCGGGACCTAACCTAGCACCGCCCTCCTCGGGGCGGCCCAAGGCCTGCTGGCGTCCGCCCTGCCCACCATGGGCAGCCATTTGCCCTTCACTCGTCCAGCACCCACATGGCTGACCTCGGGGGATTCTGCATAGCTGTAAAGCCAGAAGTTGCTGAGAGCTGAGGTCAGACCCTGAATCCCCCTCCCTGGCTCAGCGCCCCACCCCGCCGCGGCCCTCTGCCCTGCCCAAGGGCCTTCTCAGGCCCCCGGAACAGCTCCGCCTGCCTCCAGCGGCCAGGCCCCCCACTCGTTCACCCTCGACAGCCCCGTTTTCCTCCAGGACCTCCGGCTGCCGTGGGCCCCATCTGGCATCCGTGGTTCCTTCCAGCAGCACCGCTGGCGTTACGTCTGGTCCAGCGACTTGGCCTGGGGCAGGAGGGCCAGGGCAGCTCCCGGCTCGGGCCGCTCTCGGACCATCTGGCTTGGTCCTTCCGGGGCCTCCGCCCCCCATTTGCTGCCAGGCACGTGCTCCGTGACGGGCACTCCGTGTTAATGCGTCCTCATTCCCTCCAAGGCCAGTCGGCTTCCCCAAGAGGGTGAGCTCTGCCTGGGGCCCCAGCTGGGGCTAGGCCGCCCCGGCATCCTGGGATGAGTGGGCTCCGGGGGACGCACCGTTCCCTGAACGAGCTATGAGCGAGCCGGGCACGGGCAGGGACACACCCACCTGGGATTGCACCAGGGGGCCGCTAGGGAGCACATCTGGGAGGGGCACCCTCCAGGCCGCACGTCACCAGCGGCTCCCAGGGGGAGAGGCCTCACGGCTGCGACGCCAGCCTTGAAGGGGGCCGGGCTGGGGCACAGGCTGCAGTCCCTCCCACAGGAGGCCCAGGGGTAACCTCTGGCTGCACACTCAGGACACAGGCATCCTGCCACCCACTGACCAGAGCATCTAGCGTCCAGACTCAAGGACGGCGCGGACAGCAGTTCTCCCCATGAGCCTCTAAGGAGAGGGGCCGAGTCTGGACCCCAGCCCTGCAGCCAGCGGAGGGGTCTCAGCTCCACCCTCCAGCCGCCACGCTCCTGGGAGGCGATGGGAGAGAGACGACCGCGTGAGGACGCGGGGTTGCCACAAGGCCAGGACATGAGGATTGGAGGTCGTCCACGCCGCCAGTGGCAGCCAGGCAGAGCCGTGGCACGGAGCCAGTCGGCGCCCGTGGAGCCGGCCTCTGGGCCGCCCCTGCGAGCCTCGCCCCATGTCCCCACCGTCACGCCACCTCTCCCACACGGGACAGGGCTGGGCCATAGGGCGCGTCGTGGCTTCCGTCTTGCTTTCTTGGCTCTCTCGCCCTAGGACAGGCCACGCGGGAGGGCCCGGGGCCATGAGAGGACGCCGCCTGGGAAGGTGCCCCAGCCCCAGTGGCGCCTTCAGCAGGTGCTGCCCCAGCGACAGCCGAGCGCGGCTCACGGGCACCTCGAGCCAGAGCCAGCTGCTCCTTCCCTGAATGCTGACCCACAGAAACTGTTCGTGAAGATTGATTATTTTCTGCCAGGACGCTTTGGGTTATTTGTTATGCGGCAGTAGGTAGCTTACACGGCCACCTCCCAGCTCTGGGGCCCTGTGCAGGTCAGCGACCTCTCTGTGCTTGGGTTTCCTCACTGCCCTTTGGGTTACCAGGAAGTTGTCAGAGGCCTCAGTGGGGCCAACACGCCACGGGCCTGGCAGAGCACCAGCCACGGAGAGCCACAGGGAATGCCCTGGGGAGTGGCCAGTGCAGGCCGACCCCCACTCAGCCCAGTCTGAAGGTGGAAGCACACGTGAGTGTCCACAGCGCTCTCAGGTGCGAGCGAGCAGCGGGGGCCTCTGGGAAGGCTGAATGAAGGACCCCTGGGAGCCGGGCAGCGATTCTCCTGCTCTGCCCTGCCTGCCCAGTTCCCACCTCCGGAGCAGGCCGCAGCTCCTGAGAGCTCAGCACCTCCAAGGGGAAAGGGGGGGCTCCCTGTAGACCAGAAGTGTGGGGTCAGCTGGGTCAGGTGAGGCCGGGGCCAGTTCCTCCCCAAACTGTGGAGGGGCAGAGGCTTGCTGGGGTCCAGAACCACGCAGCAAGGGCCAGCAGGCCCCGGTGGCCGCCGTGCCCTGGAATCCCCCTTCCTGCCAGGCCCCCCTCATCCCCGCGGCCTCCCGGCCCTGATCTCTCAGCTCAGATGAGCCCGGCTGGGCCTCGTGGATGAGCCGCGGTGAGGAAGCGGGAGCCCCTAAGCAGCTGGGGTCAGGGGCAGCCCCCAGTGTTGCCAGCCAGAGGGGTGGGCAGCGGGTCGGGGCTGGGAGGCCGTTGGGGGACGGGTGGGTGCTGCCCGAGCGGGCCCCCTGGTGCTTGGATTCCCACAAGGGGATCTGCCCAGAGGGTCTGGGCCCTGTGGCCCTGTCCCCCCACCTGCCTGCGCCCCTCCCCGCCTGCCCCCTCCTGCCCCCACCTGCCCCCGCCTGTCCCCCCCGCTTGCCCCCACACCTGCCACCACCTGCCCCCGCCTGCCCCCGCCCACGCTCACCGCCCCCAGGATCTGCAGGCTACTGTGCAGGGCCTCCACGTAGTGGTGCTGCAGGGCGCAGCCGGCGCCGGACACGAGGGCTGGGCCGTCCCGGGGCACCTCGGCGCGCAGGCAGCCAGGCCCGTGCTCGCGCCACCAGGAGCGGTGCCGGGAGAGGTTGAAGGTCAGGAGCTCGCTGTCCTGGGGGTGCGCGTGGGATGCGATGAGCACCGCTGCTAGCGGCCCACCCACCCGCACCCAGGGCCCTCCCAGCGCTGCCCTGGGCCGGCCTCCCCCCTGCTTGCCCTGGGGCCTCGGCCCATGGCCACCTCCTCCAGGAAGCTCTCCCTGCCCAGCTCAGGCCCTCACAGCGCCCTGGGCGCCTCCTCGCGTATTTGGTCCAAAGTCCATCTGCCCCGGAGCCCCTGACGTGGGCCCCCGCTCCCACCTGCACTCCAGCCTGTGCTCCAGCGCCCCACTCCCTGCAGGCGCTGCCCAGTGGCACTGCGGGTCCCTCGCCCAGGGAGCCTCCCTGGGCCTCTGCTCCCGCCTCGCCCTCGGCCCCCTCGCCCACCTTGTCATTACCTGGCGGCCAACCCTACGCCTTTGCTGAGGAGGCCATGAGCAGATCGGGCCCCCTCCGTGCTGGGAGGGCAGGCACCTCGAGTGTCCCTGGGGCCAGCGGGGACCCCAGCCCACGGAAGGACCTCTGTCACACACACACCCCCTCACCTTCGAGAGGCCCCCCACTTCCAGGTAGAAGCAGATGATGAAGACGTTCCAGACGACCCAGACGGCGGCCCACGCAGCATACTGGGGAGACGGGGGTGCAGAGTTCAGCTCCCTCAGGGGAGACCCAGATCCCTCGGCAAGGCAGGGGCCCTCTGCTCCCCGAGTCTTTGGCACAGGACGCTCAGTGGGGGGACTGGCCTTCCCAGGCTGCCACCAGGAGGGGTCGGGGCTCCTGCCCCGAGGGGAGGCCCCCAGCACGGCACGGGGACGTGGGGAGCCTCCAGGTGACTGGAGGGCAGTCTCCAGAAGCCACGGGCCTCACCCGGAGGGGCTGCGGCTCGACCCCGGCGGGAGGACGACTGATGAGCCAGGCGCGAGGCGGGGAGGGGCCCACCCACCACAGAGCTCCCGGCTGGGGAGCAGAGGCCTCGCCCACCCCCACGGGACACAGGCCCCGAGCCCCCCTGGGGAGGTGCTCTCAGTCAGAGCTTCCAAGGCCCTTCCCCAGCACCCTTTTTATTTTTTTAGGTACTGGTTGCCAGAAATTGGGAGGATTGAACCTGGGACTTTGTAAGTGGGAAGCTGGCGCTGAACCACTGAGCCACATCGGCTTCTCTGAGGTGGTTTAATTATTTGTTTTGCTCGTTGTTTGTTTTTGTTTTTTAAGGAGGCACCAGGAACTGAGCCAGGGCCGTCCCATGTGGGAGGTGGGCACTCAACTGCTTGAGCCCATTCTGCTCCCCCTGCCCTTTTTACCAAGGAGAAGAGGGGTGCAGCTTCCTTCCCCGACAGCTCAGAGGGAAAGGGACCCCAAGTGGGGCCTGGTCCCTTTCTGCCGTGGGCAAGCTCCTCCCTCTCTAGGGCGACCTTTGCCCTCAGGATAAACAAAGGTGAGCCCTGGGGCATCTTCTGACCAGGAAGCCCTGAGACTCCGTTTGCAGGAAAAGCCACCAGGAAAGCGCAAGTGGATCCCCCCTGCCCCACCCACTCCCGGCCCGGCCAGACCCCAGTGGCACCACCAGGGAGCTGGAGCAGCAGTTTCCTTCCTGCTGGAGTCAGCAGGTGTCCTGTGGGCGGGGCACACAGGGAGGGAGGCTGTGCTGCCCTAAACTGGCATGGTTTGCGGGGAGGCTGGATGGTGGCGGGAGCAAGCAAAGCCAGAGGGAAGCACCCAAGCAGGAGGGCACAGCGTAGCATCCTCTAGGCCACGAACCATGGGGAGGGCCTCACCTGGCCCCTGCCTGCTTCTGGAAATAAAGTTTTATTGGCACACAGCCGCATCCAATGTCTACGTATTGTCTGTGGCTCTTTCGTGCCACAACGGCAAAGTTTGGGAGTTGTGACAGAGACCTGCGGGCTACAAAGATAATTACTCTCTGGCCCTTTCTCAAAAAATCCACCAACCCCTGATCGAGACCAGTTACTAGGATCTCCATCAGGCGAAAACGGCCACCTCCCGAGGCGGGAGGACAGAGCGCGGGGGCTCCTGCCTGTGTTGGGCAGGTCCTCCGCGCCTCGGTTGGTGAAGTGTGGACCGTGGTGGCACCACACCTGGGCCCGGGATGTGGAAGAGGAGTCAGCGAGGGCGCTGTGGACCCTGGGCGTCTGCTCCGAGCATCCCTGGAGCCACACTTCCTGACCAGGCCTCTAGAGATCCAGGCTGTGGAAGGCTTTGTCCTGGGAATCTGGGGATGACAGCGCGGCATTTCTGGGGCAGGCCATGGCTTCCAGGCGTGGGGCCTGACGTCGTGGCTGATGGCCCCAGTCGACCTCGTGCCCGAGCAGGCGGCTGCTGCTGGAACTCACCACCAGGACAAGGCGCGGCCGGTGCTGGACAGTGCCGAAGAGCCCCAGGACGACGGCGACGGTGTGCAGGAAGTTGGCCAGGATGGGCGCCCACTGGTAGCCCAGGAAGTCGAACACCTGCCTCTCCAGGGCGGCGACCTAGGGGTGGGCAGAGGTGAGGGGGTGGGCGCCCTAATGACCACCCCGAAGCAGCAGCTGACACCCGCCGTGCTCCCGGCTCCGCCAGCCAAAGCCCCAGTGAGTCTGAGGGCCCCGAGTCATCAGGCACCTTTGGCGTCCTCCCTCGAGCCAGTCCCCGCCCCCCCGTCCTCGGCCGCTCGTCTGTGCGATGCTCATCGAGGTTTAACACCCCGGGGGCTGTGGGAGGAAACACCCGAGGCCGCCTGTGCCCCCCGCGCTGGTGTAACAGGCGCTGGGTCTGCGCCGGGGTCTCCCCCTGAGCACTGAGGGGCCTGCGGAGACCCCCAGGACAAACTTCCCTCCCCCTTGCCTTGCTTCAATCGTGACTTTGGGGGAGGGGTGGGCCGTGCTGGTTCTCCAGGTGTGCAGGTACACTCTGGGCCGCACAAGGGCGATGGCCACAGTTCAAGACCGACGGACCCCGGTCTAGGCCTCAGGAAGCAAAGGAGGGTGCATTAGTTAACTCAGCTGCGTAACAAACAAGTACAAACGTAATGGCTTAAAACAACACCCATTTACTGTCTCTAAGTTTGTCGGTCAGGAGCCCTGGCCCAGGTGGGCCCATTTGCTATCTGGAAGTTTCTGTGGTCAGGAGTCCTGGCCCGGCAGCGTCTTCTGCTCAGGCCTCACCTGCTGCAATTGCGGTCTCAGCCGGGGCCGAGGTCTCATCTGAGGTGCGGGATCCTCCCAAGCTCCCTGGTTCTGGGAAGTTTCTTGTGGTTATGGGGCTGAGGCCCTAGAGGCTGTTCTCTGTCATGCTGTCCTCTCAGGAAACAGTGGTTTGCTTCTTCGAGGCCGACAAGCAGAGCTCCTGCTGCTGCTTCCAGCAAGCTCAAGGGCTCACCTGCTTAGGCCAGGCCCACCCAGGAGAATCTCCTTTTTGATCACATAAGTCGCTGGTCCAGACCTTTCTAACTGCACTATCCCTCTGTCTCTGCCACCCACTGTGATCTACCGTGGGACTGAAATGCCATCCTCTTGGAGGGGAGGACCAGGGGTAGGCCCCGGGAGGCAGGGCCTTGGGGACCGCCTGCGATGCAGAGAAAGGAAGGGCCGAGACACCCACAGGGCGCACAGACAACTGACATGCTGACCCAGGGGCTGCTTTCCAGGAGCGCCCGCCTCTGCTTGCCTCCGGGTTCTGTGGCCCCCACCCCTTCTTTCGAGGCTGCTGGCTCCTTCCTGGGTAGGCTGGAGGGGGATGTCTAACCAAGGGCAGCACGGCTCAGATGTCTTCCCGGCCCTGCCCATGCTCCCGCCAGAGCCCCTAGGCGCTGCCGCCCCTGCCCTCCCCTCCTCTACTGGGTCTCTCCCATCCCGGCCCCATTGCCCCTCCTGGGCTGGGCACCTCCCCGCCAGGCTGCACACAAGTGACACAGGTGACACAGGTGAGGAGCCAGTCCAGGACCAGTGGCCCCAGGAGCCTGCCTGGAATTCCCGTTCTTGGGCCGGCCTGCAGCGGTGAGAACGGGGCCGGATGCCCCTGCCCGAAGCGGCCCCTTGCTCATTAATTGGCACCCACCACCCGGAGTCGGGCATGCAGCCCTACGGGCTTCCTCCGCCACTGCCGGCCATCCTCACGCCGTCCCCGTGCCGTCCAGCGGGGCCAGAGGCCACCACCACGGCTCTCCCTGTCCAGGGCGGCGCCCAGAGGGGGGAGGAGCAGGAAGCCACTGGCCCACGCCTGCCTGCGCGACCCCTTCCGCAAGAAGACTCTCCTTCCCGAAGCCCATTGCTGCCCCCCCCAGGACGTGCTTCTGCGCGGGAGCAAGTGCGGATGGAGACCCCGACACAGGGCGGCCACGGCGCTGTGGGTGCTGCCAGCCAGCCCTGCCCGTGCGAGGGGAGGCTCTGGGGGCTTGGGCCCAGCCAGCATCCCCCAGCTCCGGCGCCTTCTCTTTGTGAGTCCCGCACACGAGCGGGGACTCCCCAGCACCCACTACCGGGTCTGAGCTGCTAGGCTGCGCGGGGCACGGCAGGACTCACGGGGCGCCGGCTGCTGCCACAGCCAAGTCCCCACACGAGGGGCCCGAGGCTGCCGTGGGCTTGCCTGGAAGCCACGCTGTGGCCACGTCTCCAGGACTGTGCCACACCAAGACAGTCCATGGCCTGGGGCCCCCAGTTAAAGCCGAACACATGACGTTTACTGTAAGCGTGTCCCCAGTGTTGGGGGGGCACTTATGCTAGGAAGTCACTCCTCTGTTGATGTTCAAGTGCAGCGGGCGTCCCGCTTGAATCCGCCGCGTGACAGCTTTGGCCGGGCGTGGCAGAGCAGGCAGGGCCCGGGGAGAAACCAGGGCGGGGGTTCCTGTCGGTGGAGGCGGTGGGTCACACCCCTCCTTCGGGACTTTGAGGCTGAGCCAGGCTCTGTGCAGAGACCCCGGGGCTGTGGCCAGGGCCTGCCTCATGCCTCAGGGAGGGCTGGGAGTGCCGGACCCTGTGGGGTGCTGGGGAGGCTGGGGGCAGGTGAGGGGCACTCGGCCACGCCTGTCCAAAGGCGAGCCAAGGCGGGGTCAGGCAGGGGCGATTCCTGTTGACAGGAGGCCTGGGCCTCTGACCACGCTGCCCGGCAGGACACACACCCTCGCTCTGCCTCGGTTTCCCCATCCGTAACCTGGGGCGGGGCAGGCTGAATCCACGTCTGCATGCTCTTAGTCTTGGTCCGTGTTCCCGTGGACGTGACCTGTGGCAAACAGACTTCTGAGGATGTTCTTCCAGCGCAGGGCGGCCGCTGCACCAGGCGGCCTGATCCAGGTGACGGCCTCACGGAGGGGCCTGGACACCATGGAGAGGGCGCTGCACGTGGCGGAGGGGGCATCGAGGCAGCGGTCTGCCAGCCCCCGAGAGCGTGAGACAACAAATACCCCTGCTCGGGCCGACTCGCCGCGTGGGGCCCGCATGGAGGCCGGGCGGACGCTGAGGGCGCGGAAGGCCGGGTGGCGGCGGGGAGAGCCCGGTCGCCGCCTGCTGCTGCGGCTCGTGTGGCCGCTGTCGGGGCCCCAGTGGCGCAGACCCTGCACGGGCCTGGCCTCAGCCTGCGCCCACGCGGCCCCTCTCTTCCCACAGCCCCTCGGGGCACGTGTCCTGAATCCTGCCCGTGACCACCGAGCCTGGGACTCTGTCCCCCAGGCGCCCTGCAGGGCAGCTGGTGCCACTCTGTCCCGGAGATGCCGGCGCCTTTACGGCCAGGCTCCGGCGTCTCACCTGCAAGGCCCAGGGCTCCCGGCAGCCGGGAACTTCCCCAGGAAGCTGCAGCTCAGGCAGTGCGTGGCCCCCGACTGCGCAGGGGCATAAAGCAGGGAAGAGAGGCAGCCGTCCCCGGGGGCGGGGGAGGCAGGGAAGGAGGGAGGGGGAGCTGGGAGGGGAGGGTCGCGGCGGGCTGGGCTCAGACGGAGCTGGGGCCGCGCCCCGTGCCAGGCTCCGCAATGTCGTGGCCCAGCGCTTTGAGGGAAGACGTTCCCTCTTGGCCCGCGGAATCCCTCCAGGACCAGACCCTCATCCTCTCGGACCCCTCGATTTGAGCCTGAGGGGGCGGACACGTCTGGGGTGCCAGGACCCGTCGGCCGTGTAGCCTGAGGGGTGACGAGAACCCGGGGCGCAGCCGCGGACCCTGCCCACCGCTCTGCCCTCCGGGAGCACACCAGAGGCGGGGCCGTCACCAGGGACCCCGGGCCGTCCTTCCCGGCAGGCCCAGGCCCCCCCCACAGTGACGGCGCAGCCAGTCCGCGGTGGGGGGTGCTACCCAGCCCCCGCACCGCCAGCCTGACCAGCCCTCACCCAAACGGGACAAGCAATTCCAGGACGGACAGACGGGCGCCTCTGCGCTCGGCAGCCCTGGATGGGTGAGTGAATTACCAAAGGCTGAGGACCACTCTGAGGGCTGCGGACGCTCCTCACAGACGCACTCGGAGCGCGCGCGTCTAATCGAACCTGCGCGTCAACTACGAGCCTACGGGAGGCACCGGGGGCCGAGGAACAGGCTAATGGGCACCCGGGAGGGCGGTGAGCAAAAGGCAGAGTGTGGGCATCCCCTCAGGACAGATAGAGGCCAGCGGCCGGAGACTGGCAGGCGGAAGCGCTTCTGGGGGCCGCCAAACCCGGTGGCCTGGCACCGCGGCTGTCCACGCTCACGGCTCTGGAGCCAGAAGGCTGAGCGCCAGGGGCGGCAGGGAGCTCCTGGCCCGCGGGCGCCTGGGCCGTGGCCGCCCCTCCAGCCTCCGCCTCCGTCGTCACGGGGCCCCCTCCCCCGGCGTCTCTTGCCGGCCGTCTGGGTGAAGGGCCCACCCCGTCCAGGAGGGCCCGTCTCAAGACCCTCCACTCGCTCCCATCTACAGGGCACTTTCCAAATGATGCCGCCTTCACCGCTTCTGGGGGACACGTCTTTTGGGGAATAAAGTTCCATATTGATCCATCGCAACATGTGCAC
The DNA here is from genome assembly GCA_026826555.1 of Tolypeutes matacus. Lineage (NCBI taxonomy): Eukaryota > Metazoa > Chordata > Mammalia > Cingulata > Chlamyphoridae > Tolypeutes > Tolypeutes matacus. The sequence goes on along the minus strand of JAKSZT010054278.1, from coordinate 188,239 downwards.
AAGAGCCCACAGCTAGCAAAAATCCAAACGCCAGCAACAAACGGGAGACTCTGCAAGGTGGGGTATAGACCGACACGTCATTCAGCAACAAGAGGAGATGGAGTTTTAGGCACAGTGCAGCGGGGAGAAGCTGGGAGACCTTACGCTCAGAGAAAGAGGCAGGACACGTGAGGACAGAAGCTGTACAATATCACATAAGAAATGAGAAACAGGAAATCCGCAGAGACAGAGAGCAACTCAGAGCTTACTGTGGGAGGAGGGTGCTGGAGGAGGGAGGGGAGAGGGTGTCTGCAAGAATAAAATCAAATGCAGCACAGTCTCGGAAAGAGCACGTAGTAGAGAGCAGAAGCATCAGGAAACTTTTTATCCCATTTACTCAATAAAATAAGATGTGAGCTGATCAGCCAAAAGACAGAAAATCAATCGCAGCATAAGGACTTTGTACGACTCCTTATTTGAACAAACTATGTAGAAAGGACGTTCATGAGAAAACCAGGGATGTTTGGGTACTGGCGGGGCATTTACTGATGTGAAAGTTGGTAATGTTTTTAGCTGTGCTAATGATATTGTGATTATATATTTTTAAAAATTTTTCTTAGGATTTTTTTCTTAGGATTGAAGCCAGGACTCTATACCTGGGAGGCAGGCACTCAACCAGTGAGCTAGATCCACTCGCCAATGAGAGGTGGTTTTCTCGCTTGTTTTTTGTTTTCGGGAGGTACTGGGGACCAAGCCCGGGACCTCGTACGCGGGAGGCAGGTGCTCAACCACTGAGCTCCATCCGGATTCGTGTGATTGTATTTTCAAAAGTGAAATGAAACAGGGTCTGAGATGTGTGGCTCCGTGGCCTAGTGGGGGGAGCAGGGAGGGGGCAGGGAGGGCCCCCATGGGTACACCCTACCTCAGATGTATTTGAAGTCCCACAATAAAAATCAAAGCAGAAAGGGCCCCCACGGCCACATCCTCGTGACACCGGCTCTTCAAGCAGTCAAGTTACTTTGGGAGTCCCTTGTTTAAGGAGAGCTGACCAGGGACAGAGGTTTTGTCTGCCTGTCTGTCTGCAGGCGCCACCTGGGCTAGAGTGGGGCGGCAAGCAGGACCCCGTCCTGTCCCGGGCCCCCCCAGGGCCTGGAGGAGATCTGCACGCAGCACTCCTCAACACACATTTTGGGAAAAGAGACTGTGTCTGAGGGCAGGGGACTCCTGTTCTGGCCCACTGGAGGGGCCACGTGCTGTGGACTCAGCCCAAGGGGGTGCTCGACTGGCCCCACCCTGACAGCCCCCCACATTGGATGCCACCGTGGCCTTGGCCACCAAGGGGTCAGGGGTCCAGGCAATCCTCTCGCGAGGGCAGAGG